>CM057820.1:3699077-4006577 GCA_030067965.1 Latrodectus elegans
TCTCCATTTGAGCAAACCATACGAAAATAACAGTTAATAAAAAAGTTCTTATAAATAATATAGTCATTTAAATAAATTACTAAAAAACATTACTTCAAATTGAGATGTCAATCAAATAATAAGCATAATTCTTAAGCTGCAAGCTTAAATTTTATTTTGTCTTTTATTTATACATGTTACCAAAGATACGAAACATTCTTTCCGATGCGGCTTCTGGTAACAAGAATGAATGATGATGAATGCAAGCAAACTGATTCTAAATATATATGCATTTTTACCTTTTATTTCCTCTTGTTTCTGTGGTTAGCAAGTTCGCTTTTTTATGATTCAGGTAAAAATATTGATTTTTTTCCCTCATAGTCAAGAGAAAAAAAACTAGCACTATTCTTAGCTAACTGAATTTTATTTGAATAAATTTCTCTTTCTTTCACGTGCTGGCTATTACACGTGCCTACAGGCAGGGTGTATAACATTAAAAAAATTCTACTTTATCATCTATGCTTGAAAATGCTTAAAAAATTTGCTAGCCGTGATCTCTTCTCCTTCTCTGATTTAATACAGCTTTGAAATGAAAATGGCTGCAAAAGCTTATTTAAAATGTGAGAATTTTTTTATCTACAAAATTCCTCTTTCTTTATTCTTAGCTAAAAGAAATATTAACTACATTCATTCTTTTCCGTAATGAATGTAGTTAATATTTCTTTTAGAGTATTCTTAAGATATATAATGCAATTTCTCGAGTAAGTTAACTTTCTCGAGAAATTACATTATTGCATCACACTAAGAAGAAAGATGGCTCGGTTTAAGGATTGTCTTCTGATTTTGTTAAGTGTGGGTGTATTTTTTAAATATTTATTTAGTACTCTCTGATTTATTTTAACTTAAGATGACATCGTACTAAAACTCAGCTTGAAATTAGCCAATCAGGATGAACTTTTCTGGAGAAATAAAGAATATTATACTTGGAATCGGTACTCTTCCTTTTCATCCAGAAATATTAAAATAACCGTCTGCTTTATGGCAGTCTGTCGTGATATTTTTCTCGTTAAGAACCTCCGTTAATCACGAAGTCTTATGAATCACGAACTAAATCTTATGAGCGATTAATTTCTGAAGAACGTTTGCATTTTTATTTTGTACGAGAATGTTTCTTTTAATCTAATTAAAATCTAAGTGATTTTCTATTATGAATCTTAATACAATTTTTATTACTTATTAATGGAGCATTTAATTTGTTTTTATAAATTTTTTAGAAGTATAAATGTTTAAATGAATACTAACTCTTAATCCTTTCTTCATTCAACTAAATTTATAAGAAAGGTTTTTCTGTTCAAAATACTTTCATATTATTAGGTTTGCACCTTTCGTAAAATCATTTAGTTTTATAAACAATTTCTTAATGTGCAAAACATAGGTAAGTGTGTTTTCTCTGTGACGTAATTTTATCTGGAATTTGAGATGCAAATGAAAAATGAGAGACAACATTTTATACTTAAATTCTAACAAAAGTATACTTACATAAAATTGAATGCAATGCATACATTATGGAATCAAACAAAAAAAACTTTATTAAAATCATAGTATTGCTAAAAAAGCTTGCCTGTCGCAAAAGGAGAACAACAAGCCGATATTTCTTAGTATGAGATATGCTATACCCAGTCGGCAGGTATTGTTTCGTACCTTCTCATCATATTCAGTGTCAGATTGTACAACATTTTTTAGGTAAGAGTGCCCAATCCCTTTTAACTTCTGTCCAGTAATTGGTTGTTTCTCGGGGGATGCAATCGCTTTAAAAAGCATCTTCCCAAAGCATCCCACATTTCCTCCAAGCGATTTAAATTAGGAGAGTAAGCTGCCCAGTTCATTCGAGTGACATCTTCCGGCACCAGTAGCAGCTGAATGGCAGAAATCCGCAATGGCCATACATTGTCATCCATAAAACCGTAGTCTGCTCCACTTGGGAAAGGATCACCTGCTTACAATAGCAATTTTAGGAAAGCTCTATTTTAAATTTGAATCTCACTCCACCTTTTCAGCGTGATGCCTCCACAGATAAAATTCCCGCAACAAAATAACGGTCTTTCTTCGTGGTCCTGACCCCTCTTCAAATCAAATGGCTTTGAGGAACACTTGCGGCGCTAAGACAATACTCGTCCGTAAACAAGACTGACTCCATTGAAGAGAATCCATTTTATATACACTCGCATGTCTCTAAATGTTGGCAACAATGGCCAACTTTCAAAAGAAGGTAGCTTTCAGAATAGCGTGCGAATAGGTCATCTTTGTAAGGGCGTCTGTGCACTGAACAGCGACAGTTTTCGGCCTTTTGCTGTATACTGTTGCTGTAACAAAATAAGGGTCTTTCTTCGTGATCCTGACCCCTCCGTGTGTTTGCTGACTGATTTAAGGCTCCAGTAGATTATAGATTTATCGTGCAACAGGCAAAATGGCCTGTTGCATGATATATCTATAATCTACTGTTATTTTTTTTCTGAGGTGGCCACCACCTTCTTTTCCAACAACGACATCTTAGTTTGCAAGACTTTTCAAATTTACAAAACGACACTTTTGTTGATTCAGAACTATTCAACGGCACTGGTCCTACTAATGTCCCTTCTCCAGCTTTTCAATCATTCTTCTATACTAGAAATCATCCAGATGATTTCTTCTAGCCATATTTCTCTAATGAACTCATTTGCACTTGCCCCGGAATGCCTTTAATAGAGTTTCTTATCCTTTCTTTTATTGTAATCTTAAGATGTACGTGCCGACCACAAGCGTTTTGTGTCACGTCACTTCTGACGTATCATTCCTGCATTTGCATGTGTATGAGCTTTTTCAATATCGTGTCCATTCATGTAATCACAAGAACTCCTTTTATAAAATTTCATGGCAATCTACTTAAAATGTACGCAATTGTTTAATTAAATTGTTAATTAAAATATATACAGTTGTTTAATAGAACTCTTGCATTTCTTCAGAGACATAAGCATACATTGAACTGTCTTCAATCTGCAAAGGATTAAGATTAAATTGAAGATAGTACGTATTTTTACTTACTTTATGCCATTTGTCATCTAGCTTTTAACTTTCTAGTACGTGATAAAGTCTCATAATTCAATTTTTAGTAATTTTTTTATTATTTGCAAAAAACGTTAAAAATAATATATTTTCAATAGAATCTCATGCTAACATTTCTGCAGCAATTTTACCCTTAGCAGTAAAGGTGGGGCTGATATTTATGATATCTATATGGATATCTTTAATTTTTAATTTTAACCTAATTAACTTTAATTTTAACCTATTGGGAATGTTTATACTAGTATTTTTGTAAATTTTGGAAAGCAGTTCTTCAGCTCCTCAAACATAATAATAATACCCATCTGATTTTAATTCTAAATATTCAGCTATCTTCTTACTTCAATATTAAACTTTATTTATTTAGGCTTTTCTGAGTACGTATACGTTCGTCATTTCAAATATATTAAAACATTAAAAACATTTATATTTGAAATATAAAATTATTTAAGAACTCATTAAAATACAGTTATTTACTTTATATGTAAATTAAAATAGATTTAGACACGTTTAATTTTCTCCATCAGGATTAATTAGCATTCAAATTAAGTATCTAAAATTTAATGTTAAAATAAAATAGAAGAAATTAAGAATTAGTTTTAATAAGTTGATAGTATTTCTATGACACTAAAGTTGAAGAGACCTATTTATTCTCTCAGATCTATCCAAAGTACTCGAACTAAAACATTTCAATGCAAAAGATAAGAATAACAAACGAACTAATAGTAAACCTAGAGAACAGTCATTTATATTATAGATGTAATGCTTAGCTGCTGCGAACAGAGGTAAGAATCGAATATAATTTAATCAAAATAATTACAATGATCGTGATCCAGAAAACAAGATGTTGGAAATACTAAAGATGTTAGTCTAGCAACACAAATTTCAAAATGTATATTTTATGGAAACATGGGCGTATGGAATTGGATAAAGTCTTTAATCTTCTGAAAAGCTTGTTAAAAGTCGATTAAAAATAAAGGCACGGTTAATGTACTACTGAGAATCAAATAAATAAATCATTTTTCAAAACTACACACTACAGTTTTTTATATTTTTAACTATTAATACTAAATTACATAAGATTTGAAGACGCAAAATCAAAATTAGAAGAATCAGTCACAAAAGAAGAGAATTATTCGAAAGAAAATTCTCCAAAACTACTTTATTATACTTAAAATGAAAAGAGAAAAAGCTAAGATAGTCATGTTTCCGAGAAGACAAGTAAAATAATTAAAAACTCACAAGAAACTACCAGAGAAACTTTTCTGTTCATTCAAAATAAAAAAAATCGTCTAAGGCAAATCTGCAACTAAAATTCTCGGTAGAAGTAAATCAGAATCATTCCGAAACCAATTGCAGAAAATCATACCTTAAAAGAAGACTCAAGAAATCCTATAAGATGGATTAATCTTTAAAAAATCCGATTCAATCAAAGAAGAATATACCAGTAAAGTGCTGGTAGATGAAGTGTAGACATCAAGCTTGGACAATCCCATAAATGTAACAAACTTTTAGCCATCAAATTTTAAAAAAATAAAAAAAAAAACTTTATCATTTAGTTATTGAAGCTGGGCATAAAATGACAAAAATGCTGCTTAAGAAGGTTTTTTTTCTTAGTTATTCGGAAAGTTATTATTTAACGATTTAGTTTCATGAGAAGGTATTACGAGTGGCAGAGCACTGAAGACATAAGCTCTTTAAGATCATATTGTGAGTGCAACAATTTTAACAGCTGTATAAACTGTAAAAAGGATAAATTATAAATTAAATGAATTATCCAATCAATCATCCAGCTTATTCTAATAATTGTTTATGTTACGGTAAAAATGATTAAACGGTAAAAATATATAAAAGCAGGTGTATAATAACAGGTTCATAATCACCACTAAACTTGAAAATTGGAATACATTATTGAATATTAGTCACTCTTACCAATAAATATTATACCAATAATTATTGAATATTAGTCACTCTTACCAATAAATATTATACCAATAATTATTGTGTGAATATTAGTCACTCTTACCAATAAATATATATAATCCCGAATTCCTAACGGTGAATATGATAAATTCCGATTATTTTCTAATGAAATAATATTTTTAAATATTTTCAAGCAATATAAAAAATGTTCTTAAGAATTAAAAACCCACATCACGATGGCTTAAAATAAAACTTACAATAACTTTTTAATTTAAAAATTTTAATAACGATGGCCCTTTCGAACGTCATGTTGAGGGAGGGAATGTCAAAATTGAGGGAGTGGATCCTCTGGTGGTGTCATCTATCGGAGAAATCTTAGAGCAAAGTCGCACTTTCATCTTCGTGGCGCTCTGGTTAAAAACAAAGACGTATCCTACTGACTTCAATTCGCACAGCCTCTTCGGCAGAACGAACTTGGCTAGTCCAAGTGTCATAAGTAACAACAACAGATTTCCACTCTGTCTTGCAAACACATCAATAAAAGCATTCACTTTTACAAAGTTGTTTTCTAACCCAATCTTGAAGTGACATTGCTTGATCTGGAAAAAATCATCAAGCAAAATCAATTTTTCTTCACAAATTCTGAGCCACTGGTTTTCTTTTCAACTAGCTTATGTCATATCTCTAATGATATGTTTTACAATGAATTTTTTTCAAAAAGAATATCAAATTGCACATAAAACGTGTTGCAATGAACTATCTTAAAGCTAGTACAACACTTTTTTTTTACCTACATAGGTCTCCTAATCTTCCCTGCATAAAGTGCATTTGGAATGTTTTGGAAAAGTGATTGCAATTTATCATGGTTTATTGTTAGTTTAGTTAAGACAATATCCTAGAAAACTCCTATCCTATGCCAAGCCGAATGCCAGTTTCAATGCAGACAAGACAATTAAAAGCCATTGTTGACTCACTTCCTTTGAAACAACGAAAATCTGAATTAAATAAGGTAATAGATTTGAAATTTATATTATTTCGTTTTCTATGTATCTTCTTCATGACCACCAAATTTTATCACAATTGAACAAATCCTTATTTTTGAGCCGATATTTCCAACTATTACTTTAAAACATGATTAACAGACCTGCTTTATATATTTATTACATTTATTTACATTTCCAAATAAAGTCATTTTATTTATTTTTCAAATTTAACTTGCTACTTTTTTGTTTAATTTTTTATGCAATCTTGAATTTGAGTTCTTCTGTATACAGAACATGAATCGTTTTTACAGTTTTTTTACTTAAAAAAAAAGGATGAAAATTAAAGAGACAATCGATTATGCGAGAAAACTGCATAAGACGAAGAAATAAACAGAATTATTTAGTGTTCATTAAGCCCACCAATCTTCGTGGACTATGGTTTGCCATGAAAAATGTGTATTCAACATTAAAAAAATTAAAACTTGAAAAATGAAGCTATTTGCATTTTTTCATGAAACTTTTACTAATCTTAGTTAAAAACGTTGTTTAGCATTACAACAAAATGAAGTCTTACAGCTAAAAACAAATTGTGAGAAATATGGAGCAACTAACGATTCACTTTAGCTGTGAAGTCATTACATAATGAAGTTAGGACTTTTCATCCCCATTCTAATTTTAAAAAAAATATGTAAGGAAATAGATTGTAGGAATCCAATACGATGACATTTTTCTCTATTTTCAGCAGTTTTGCGCAGACGGCAGTTTTAAAAGGCGGAAATGGTGGCATAAGAAGTTTGCAATAAGTTCAAATTAATATTAATTAGGGTTCAAATTAATTATAAACACACTTATATTAAATTTTCATATAGCCTATGTTTTAAGTTAGCCAGTTTAGTTAGTTTAAGTTAGCTATGTCTTAAGTTAACTTGTTTAGTTATCACAGCCTATGTTTAATGAGCAGAGAGTTTTCTTTCATTCTGCTCAATTGTTTTCAATTCATACCCAGACAAAATTTATGCGAAAAAACTGAATAAGGACTATCAATTCATTTACATTCTGATGTGTGGCAGTTAATTAACATTGACGAGCTTAATTTTGTTGAATAAAAAGGATTATATTGAAAACTATTAATATAATTTTAGCTGCACAATATAATTGAAACTTATTTTTATATATATAATAATATACAGTAGTAAAAATTATAGTACTAAAAATTATATTTTTATATGCTTATGTATAAAAGTTTAAGCAATTACGTGTTACATTTTGTGGTTAGCTGAATAAACTTGATTTGATCTAAAAAGGTGTTTAAGAAACATTTTCAAGAAAAAATAAGACATTGGGTAAATTTTACTAGCATTTTGGGAAATTCATTTGGAGGAAACTATACAAATTATTCCTTTAAAGTAAATTCACTATGAAGTTTTATTGAATTAATAGAGATGCAATGAAACTTGTTGTAATCAAGAGATGTTGATAATATATTAAATATACATTGTGTTAACCATCTAGACTATAAAGAATAAGCTTACATATTGTCATTTGAAGCTTTAATAAACTGGCATCTATGTCTCCTTTTTTAGAATATCGATGTTTCCCTTTCTAGAGAATCGATATAAAAATAAAAAATACTGCAATAATGTGATTGTTCAATCACTATATCTAATCAATGTATATCTGTCTAATTATAAAAAAAGGAATGATGAGGAATCACGTTATAAATGTTTTCCAGTATTTTGTGTCGTGTTTTATCAAGTCATGAAGTCGGAAGTTATATAAATAAATTTGCAACTAAGTTTCTTAATGCACTACAAATCATCTTAGAGGTTACTCGGCAATGTGTATCCATTAACCCATCAAATATTTTCTTGTATAATTACGCTTTTCTTTTTCGTGAAATGGCAATCGCTGAGTAATAGGACTAAATTACATCAATTAAATAATACTCTGAGTCAAAGCTTAATCGTAATAAGCATTTTCAAGTAAATTCTGTGTTTATATTTTTATTTCTAAGCTTCCTGAATTATATATTTAATTTTCAGTTACGGAAAATAATTGTAAGGATATTCATTTACATTGAAATTAATGAATAATAGAGCTCAGATACATGTTTCCGTAAATCATGTGACACAATTTTCTTAAATTACTTAGTTTTATTATTTTATCAATGAAACTTGTAAAAATAAGACTCACTTTTACATATCATGTACAGAAATAAAATATACATTCACTATTTTGAGATAAAAATGTTGCATATAAATAGTGACAGAAAATAATAAATAAGTAGCATTTTCACAAAATAAGTTTATTTTTTAGAAAGGGCTGTTGTGTTATAAAAGTCTTAAATTAATTTTTATTTTGCTTAGGTTTATGATATAAATGTGTATTTTGAATAAAAAGTTCAAATACATTTTAATGTAAGAAATAAAAAATTTGATAATCAATGTGAATACCTTTGCCATTTATATTTAGAATGAATTTTTATTTCAAGCGAATCATTTTAAATATACAATATCTTGAATTTGTTTTACTTGACATTCAAAATTGAAAATATATTTAATAAACTCATTGTATTCGATTATTAGAAATTAATTTTTAAATTAATGAAATCATGACACTTAGTAATAATTTTAAACGTATCAAAAATTATATATATATATATATATATATATATATATATATATATATATGTGTGTGTGTGTGTGTGTGTGTGTGTGTGTGTGTGTGGGTGTGTGTGTGTGTGCGTGTGTGTGTGTGTGTGTGTATGAGATATGGAGTACCTGATGACGCACCTCTACCCATGGCATCATCAAGTGCTTGCTACTTCAACAGCGATCCTGGTGTCAATGGTTAGAAAAGGAACTAGAGATGATAAGAGAAGACGGTCATGTTAAGACGTACTATGAACCTTAACGGTTCCGAAATATAAATGTTGTATTCATAATCATATTTTGTAATTATAATTGTAAATAACTGTATAAATAATGTTTAGTATACTATAGTTGAAATGCACATTCGTTATATTATTAGTGTATTAAACTAATCCACATGGGGGCCTTGGGCAATTACTTATTTATTTCAAATATATTCCGAAGAGATTTGTTTATCATTCCCACTGAAATTTTTCTACCGCTGCTGAGCTGTTGACAAGTTGAAGAGGGCCTGTTTCTGGTTTCGATTTATGTATTTTCCTGCATCCGCTGCTTTGGATTTCTACTTTGAAGAAGGGTGAGTCACTCTTATTTTCAAGATGTTTCTAAGTGAATCGCAATTGCACTGAAGACTGAAAAAAGAGAAAAAATCAAACTTCTTCACAAGCTGTTATTTGGCAAAGAAGGTGATAGATTAAATCGTTCTCGAATGAGAAACTTTCATGGATTTGATTTGAAAAAAGATGATTTAAATTATAAGTCTAATAATTATTGCTATAAATTAAATGATATTATAGCAATTTTTTCTTTAATCGAACTAATTTCGATTGCTAATATTTTGGAAATCGATATTAATGGAACACTACCTGAATTGGCAGAAATAATTTTATTATTTCTTACTTATTTGGAGTGTCTTCAAGAAAATGTAAAAATTTGTGAGGTAACTGATGATGAAACTGAAGTGATTCCAAATTCTACTCAGTCGAATGTGCAAAGCGACAGCGTTTCTCTTAATAATAATGGACATAAAGTGTATGATAGTCATATTTCTGATGCTAATTATTTTCATTCAAGATTGCCATTTAATTTCAATGATATTGATTATTTAGTTCCTAAGTATACAGGGGAGAAAAATGGAAATGTCAAATTGTGGCTTCAGAAATTTGAAGCATTTGCTATTTCATTTAATTTGTCAGATATTCAAAAATTTATTTTTGCACAAAGAGCATTAAGTGTAATTGTGTTGTTATTTATCAAAAGCGAAAGCAATATTCATTGCTACTCTGAATTGAAAATCGCTTTACTTTCGGAATTTGGTGAACAAATTAATTCAGAAGAAATTCATGACACATTAAATCGTCGAAAAATTAAAGATAAAGAATAAATATATGAATATTTTTTTAATTATGAGAGAAATTGCCAGTCGAGCTCAACTCGATGTGATATGGCTCTAATTCATTATGTAATTCAAGGCATTAATGATCCTCCTCAGAGTAAAACAATCTTGTATGGTGCCACTAATTTAATAGAATTTAAAACAAAATTATATAAAAATTTATGAAGAAATTCAAAAAAGTTGTCAAAAAGTTAAAACTAAAATTTCTGCGGTAGAACAAACAATTAAGAATCAAACTCTAACCAAAATTCAGACTACTCCTATTCGTTGTTTTAACTGTGGAAAAAAATGGACATAAATCCATTAATTGTACAGACAAAAATAAGGGCTTAAAGTGTTTTCGTTTTAATTCCTTTGGTCGTAAAGCCAGTGATAATAAATATTCCACACCCATAGATAGCCACAATTCAACATTTCGTACTTTTAACAATCACATCACTTTTCGTCAAGACATGCATAAAATAGTTCAAATTTCAGATATTTTGATAGATGCTCTCATTGATACAGGAAGCCATGCAACTTTATTACGCGAAGATCTGTATCGTCAAACTGAATTTTCTGAATATAACGATTCTCAATTAACACTAAGCGGATTTGGTAGTTCTAAAGTACAGCACTTGGTTCATTTCAGGCAAATATAGAAATCAATAATGATATTTTCTCTGCAACAGCTTATGTTATTTCTCAACATCAGATGAGTTTACTCTTAATTATCGTTACAGATATAATTACTCAAGGAACACTAACAGTCAATAAAGATGATATTTCTTTACGTAAATCAGAAAATAATGATTTTTTCGTGAATTTAATTAATGTTGTTGATAACACATCAGACATTGATTTAAATCACATACTTAGTAAAAAATGTAAACAAGTAGTATATAATTTAATTTAC
The DNA here is from genome assembly GCA_030067965.1 of Latrodectus elegans. NCBI lineage: Eukaryota > Metazoa > Arthropoda > Arachnida > Araneae > Theridiidae > Latrodectus > Latrodectus elegans. The sequence continues at coordinate 3,710,004 of CM057820.1, forward strand.
AACTACAAGCTCAATACGACTCGAAAAACAGAAATTAAAATGTCTATTATTTTAAAAGATGATATCCCAGTTTGCCAACGAGCACGTCGAATGTCCATACCAGAAAAAGAACTTGTATCCAAACAAATTAATGATTGGTTAAAAGAAGGAATAATTAAACCTTCTTGTAGCGAATATGCCAGTCCAATTGTTTTGGTAAAAAAGAAAGATAATTTTAAACGTTTATGTATTGATTTTCGTAAATTAAATAAGAAAATTATTAAAGATCATTATCCATTACCTCTTATTGATGATATATTAGATCAGTTACAAAGTGCAAAAATATTCACATCTATTGACTTAAAAAATGGTTTCTTTCATGTGGATATTGACCCTAATTGTACCAAATACACTAGTTTCATTACCCATAACGGGCAATACGAATTCCTTAAAGTTCCATTTGGTTTAACAATTAGTCCAGCCGCTTTCAATAGATTTTTATCTTGTGTTTTCATAGAATTAATAGCAGATGGTACTTTAATTATGTATATGGATGATTTTATCATACCGTCTAACACTGAAGAAGAGGGACTTGTTAAATTGAAACGTGTCCTCGAAACTGCTTCAAGTTATGGACTAAATATTAATTTTAAGAATTACCAATTTTTGCAAAGAAAAGTTGAATTTTTAGGCCATGATGTAGAAAACAATACTATTTCATCCTCTCCATCAAAAATAAAAGCAGTAATTAATTTTCCTGAACCCAAAAACGTCAAACACTTGCAATCATTTCTAGGCTTAGCAGTCTACTTTCGAAAATATATTCCAAATTATGCCATTGTTGCCAGACCTCTTAGTGACCTACTAAGAAAGTCTTCTATTTTTGTATTCGGTTCCACCGAAAAAATGGCATTTCTCAAATTGAAGGAATTACTCACAACACATCCTGTTTTGCATTTATTTGTGCCAGGTTCGGAATTAGAAGTACACACAGGTGCATCTAAACCTGGATTTGGCGCAACTCTCCTTCAAAAATCTGATAACGGAAACTTTCACCCAATTTTGTATATGAGCAGAAAAGCATCTCCCCAGGAAGAAAAATTACTCAGTTATGAACTGGAAGTACTCGCTGTTGTTGAAGCTCTTAAAAAATTCTGCGTATATTTACATGGAACTAAATTTAAAATAGTTACAGACTGTATGGCTTTTCAAAAAACAATGTATAAAGCTGAATTAAGCGCAAAGATCGCGCGATGGGCTCTTTTTTTACAAGACTTACGATTATGTAATTTCTCATAGGTCAGGTAAGCAAATGCAACATATTGATGCTTTAAATCGTTACCCTGTTATGATTATTTCTCCTGATGATATTACACAGAAGATAATAAAGTCGCTATCTACCGATGAATTTATCATAAATATGAAAAGCGCAGTCGAAAAATCACTTAATTCTGATTTTAAAGTTAAAAACGGCATTTTATACAAATTAGTCCAAGATCAAGAACTTTTAGTCGTCCCACAAGCCATGTGCAATCAATTAATTCAACATGCACATTCTAAAGTTCGTTTTTCAGTACAAAAGACTACAGAAATTATTAAACGAGACTATTATATTCCAAATTTAGATAAGTTAACCCAAACTTTCATCGCCAATTGCATCACATGCATCTTATTTTCCAAAAAAGCAGGTAAACCTGAAGGATTTCTCTATCCAATCCCAAAAGGTGACACTCCTCTCAATACATATCACATTGACATTTTAGGACCCTTGCCATCTACAAACAAAAATTACAAACACTTATTTTCTGCAGTGGACGCTTTTACAAAATTTATTTGGATATATCCTGTAAAATCTACCTCTTCACAAGATGCATTAGATAAGCTAAAATTACAACAAACTGTTTTTGGTAACCCTCGTCGAATAATATCAGATAAAGGATCAGCTTTTACTTCCCAAGAATTCCAATCTTATTGTATTGAAGATAGTTTTGAACACCTACCTATCACAACTGGAGTACCTCGCGAAAACGGACAAATTGAGCATATGCATCAAACCCTTATTGCAGTTTTAACTAAATTATCTATAGAAGAACCCACAAAATGGTATAAACATGAGTCTAATGTCCCACGCATAATGAACACTACTGCCTCACAAACAACAAAATTCTCACCATTCGAATTAATGCTTGGCAATAAAATGCGAAATAAAAATGGCATTCTCAATAAGTAACTACTGGAAGAAGAACATATTCAATATGTAGTACATGATAAAAAAACAATTGCGTAATATTGCTAAAACTAATATTTTACAATATCAAACACAAAGTAAATGTTATTATGATAAACGGAGAAAATCTCCCAAAATATATCAAGTTGGTGATTTAGTCGCTATCCAAAGAACACAGTTCAGACCAGGTTTAAAACTTAAGTTGAAATATTTTGGACCTTACAAAATTAAATCTGTAAAAGGTAATGACAGATATGATGTAGAAAAAGTTGGTAATCATGAAGGTCTCAATACAATATCTTCCTCTGCAGATTTAATGAAACCTTGGTCAAAGATGAAAATAATTTTTATCAAACCTTTATCTTGTGTATAATATATATTGTGTCTATTGCTGTACTATTCATATATATATATCGTTATTCCAGAAGAAATTTTCTTTTATATATAATCATTTTCTTTAGCATTATTTCAAGTATTAGAATATCAATTTAAATATTTTTCTTATGTTTAGATGTGTTAGATGTTTTTTCTTATGTTAGATCCATCAATCAAGATCTTTATGATACATATGATAAAAAATAAGCACGATGGAAAGAAAATGCGAGCAAGTGAGAATGAAAAAGACGAAGAAGACGATTCATCAAAGAGCTTACGAGGAACATTCAAGAAGTTAAGACACACATATATATATGTGTGTGTGTATATATATATATATACAAAAAATGAAAATAAATAACTCTTCTTGGCTACATGAAAATTAATAGAACAAAAATTGGAGTGAAGCAGGTATGGAGGCAAAACCAAATAATCCTCAGCAAGATTCTGTAGCTCCCTTTGGTCTCATAACATCTTGGTAGTCTTGTGGTTAGGGCATCGGCCTTTCGTTCGGAAGGGCGGGGTATCATTTAATTCAATTAACTGGATAGAAATATAATTATGAGATACATTTTTAGCCTATCTATTTGTTGCTAATGTTGCCCTTCATTAATTTCCAAAATTCTTTGAATAGTGGAATTTTACGAATTTTATCAGCATACTTTTTGCCATTAACTATTTTGGACATCTTAATAGAATCCAGCAATATTAGGTTGTCTTCAATTGAATAAGTCATTTCTATTATTTTCTGCAATTAAATGGATTGCTTCAGAAAACATAACTTATATTGTGTATTTATATTAGCGAAGTATTTAAATGTGAATTTTTGTTCATTTCAAAAATCATTCAGTGTATTTTCCGCGGGTTTCCTGTTGTATCCAGAGTGCTTTGTGTTCAGATGTAGCTTTAAATCAAACGAATTCCATACATTCTGTGGTCAATTTTTCAAACATGAAGTTGTTGCTTCTTTTCTTACAGTCGAGATCCTGAGTAAGTCACTTTATTACTATTCTCTATGGTATAATATATCATTGACGTCAGATAAATTTTCATCCATGGCACACATCCTATGGAGACTTCGTTGTAAATCCGACTTATCAATGAATTTGGTGCCTGCTTTTAAATCTCATTCGGCACAGATGCCATGTAATCCAGAATGTCAAATTCCAAGTTTGGTGAATTTTTTGGCTGTTTTACATATGTATGTGGTAACCTGGTTTTTATTGCGTCATAGATATGCAAACATAAAAGAATTAAGCAGAAAATTCTATTTTGGCAACTCTAGTATTTACGTCAGCGCACGCATCAAAATACGTAATGTTGGCAACATTTCTTTATCACCAAAAAATTCAGAGTTTAACATCCTGGATTATAAGGCGTCTGTGCCCCATATTTTTCAAGCTGCAGCAAACAAGGTGAAGTTCACCGTCAAATGTCTCAAAATACTGTCGAAGCTCATTTTAGAACGATTTCTTTTGTAAGAAGTAAAGGATCGATTTGAAAAGCCGTTTTCCAAGTTATTAACACATGGACGATAGATCAATAGAAAAAGAAAAATGAAGAAGACAAAAACAACATCTACTTTATAGTTAGTTTGAATCGGCAAGAATGATTTAAATATTCAAAAATTTTATAAATTAATAGATTATGACAGAAACAATTTTGTAGCTTTATGCTCGTAGGCTTATAGGTCGCACTGAGTAAGATTGAGTTATTTCACAAAACTCTAGTCAAGAATTTAAAACACCATTTTGGGTCTGAATCCTGTTAGTATCTTAATTAATAGAATTCTAAATTAATGATTTCAATATCTGTAAGTAATATCTTTTGAATCTTAAGTCTATTGCCTTGCTTACGCCAAAATTAAAAAGTTTTAACTAATATTGCTGAAATAATAAAAAGCAGATTTGTAAAACATAGGCCTAAAAGTTTGTTGAATTTCTTATACTTTTCTTATATTTTATGCATTGTATGTTTTTTTTTTTTTTTTTTTTTTTTTTTTTCAAATTGAGAATAATGATTTCTGTAATTCCATTGTAATTGCCAGTAAAATCAAACTTTAAATAAGATTCGTTATATTCTCGTTTTATAGGTATCTTAAATGGATTTGTGCAAAGTATATGGAGATGACTTTTAAGTGTTCTCATTGCTTTTATGTCGTTTATCAAATTCAACCACCTATCCCTGATTAACAAAAATATATGATGTTATTTATCGTTGAAAAAACAAAAGGGATTTTTTTTTTCTTGCTTAATATGGATAAAAATTATAAATACGAATAAGTTATATACTTGCAGATGAAACGAACAAAACAACGATGAAGAAAGTTAAATAACACTTATTTTATAGGTACATTACCATCTTATTTATTTGGAATGAAGAGTCGCTCAGATGTGTAGAACAATCTTTATTGGGAGGTTGACTTTCAGATTGTCTAGGCTGCTGCGTTTAACAGTTGCAGTCAAAGACAGCGCGAATGTCTTACCAAATCGGGCTGATCTTGAATACGTAGTTTCTTTTCTTTCTTTTTTCTTTTTTTTTTTTTTGCCAGTATTGTATTTATCTATCTTAAGACACATTGTGTAAAAATATGTGGCATTGCAAAAGTATTGTAATAAGTTAAAGGAATATACAAATTGCTAAAATGTTCAATGACTCCTGCCATAGGTATAACGAACCAACATTGCTTTACGACCCTCAGTTTAAGAAATAAATCACGAATAAGAGAGAAATGGACATCTAAATTTTTATTGTCTGTAAAAACATAAGAAAGCTATCTGAATTTGCTAAGTCATGGCATATGAAATTTTGTGTGTAGAGATTTGTGCATAAAATACTCTTGTAGAGTTATTATTTAAAAATTAATTTCAATTTCAATTAATTAATTTTATTGAAATTGAAAATTAATTAATTAATTTCAGTAAATTTCAATTCCTTTTAAATACTTAAAAGAAATTGAAATTTATTTTGTAAGAATAAACTTATACACATAGAATTCAAATACATGTAATATTAAATAAACATAAATAAATATACTTTAAATGTGTTTTTACCAACATATGGCTCAATATTTAATCCTATTTAAAGTATCAAAACGATTGTTTTTTTTAAATAATTTAATTAATTGCCTAAGAAGTGAAGGAGTTGTATTTCCTTTTTAAAGCTTTCTTATACTTCATCTGGTAACAAAAATTCTGAAAAACATTCATCGTTAAAAATTTAATAGGAAGTCACAGAAAATCAAAAGCTTCATCACACAAAGTAATTTTTTACAAAAATTGAAAAAAAAAATATGTAAATAAATAAGTAAATAAAAATCCTAACAGCTGAATTAATGAGGATATTTACATTAATGATTATTTAATAAATTTTACTTACAAATAATTGCTAGGAAACAAAGTGCAAACTTTTCATTTAAAAAAAAAAAATCCTGAAATTTTATAACTAGATTTATAAGTGTAACGTGTAACTTCTTAAAAAAAAACCAAAGAAATTTTAATACGACTTTCAAAATTCACATATTCCTTAAAACAATCTGTTATGATCTGCTAGATGAGTGATAAAATAAATAAATAAATATATTTTACAATAAATTTATTGAAAAAAAATGGATTTTTTATTGTTTAAAAACTTAAAATGACTCTTAAATGCTTAAAACTTAATTACAAATATAAATATTCAAAATATGAATGGTTTGGTTTGTTTGTCGCTCAACGGTCATTTTTTGCACACAGCTTAGTCAGCTTTGTTTTTATATAAATTTCAAGGGCTAATTACGGCTTAAAGCGGATTCCGAACCACTACAAACATCCATACCCAAGGTGGGATTTTAATCCACGAACTGTTGAACCGAAGAGCGCTAACCATTCAGTTGCCAGCTAGGCTTCAAAATATGAAAGACCTTAATTGTAAATACAAAACTTGAAAGCAATTTCCATAAAGATACTGTTTCATATTTCATTCGAAAATACGTTGCATAGCACTTCATGAGTTTATATATTTTGTTTTCATAATTATTGCCACATTACAATAATCGCTTTTTAAAGCTCTGTTTTAACCATTTTCATATTCACGTTCCTGTAAAAAGTACACTACTTTCACTTTCACATTTCTTCAGTTTTAAACCCAGTTTTACCCAGTACCATTGATTGAAGTTAAACAGGACTAAATACTTTACTCTAAATTAATCTAATCAATCGTAGTTTACTCTAAATTAAACTAAATAAAGAAATTTGGGTCTTTATTTCATTTAATCTTTTGTAGATTACATTGTTTTATTTTTGTAGATTTCGTAGATTCATTCAATCTTTGGTATATATTTAATATATTTTGTACATTTAAACTCGGTATTGTTGGTTATAATATTATTTTTTATAATGAAGCTTATGATTAGAAGCACTTTTTTTATTTAGGTTCTTAATTTCAAATAGCTTAAAGAATAAATTAAAATAAACTAAAAATCTAATAAACTAAATAAATTTTTATACGCCTCTTTCGATGTAAACTCACGATAACAGAGCGATTTGTTATGAGACAAACTAATGACTCTCCAAATTTTGAAAACAAACACATTTAATTAAAAGAAAACAAAATTACAAAGGAGTCATATCTGGGTTCTCTCTCACTCCTACGTGGCGCACAAAAGTATCAATACAAAGAAGAAAAACGCTGCTTCTTCAGACTGCTCCTGGCACCAACCGTCTCCCAATTCACCCTCCCCATCAGAAGCTCTTGAAATCTCAAATATACCGACTATGAGACATTGCAGCTTAAATGATAAATACAGATGATTCATTCATCAACAAAATTGAACAAAATGCAACAAACATTTTTAATTCATCGACAATATTCTAATTAAGCAAAAAGTAAATATATTCAGTACGCATATTAAATTGTTAATGCTAATTAAGCATTCATTAAGCATATTGTACAAAGAGGATTCGTATGGGAACTCATTTGTGATTGTATTTAAAAATAAATGGAGCATTCTTCTATATTCATTTCAAATGAAATAAATTCCTTCATACACGGTGTTATAATAAAATATGTTTCAAAAGAATTGTAAACAAATGTAATTGGTCTCCATTGATGAATAATGGTAGAAGAGGATTCTTGCAAACTGGAGATTCAAAAGTCCTTGTTCAATTATTAATGAGCACTCATACCTTTTGGCGTCTATTTTGGCGAAACTGAATTTTTCAGCGTTTCCTATCTTGTGAAACATTAATATGGCCTGCTCTCTTAATACTTGCTTTAGGAAAACCGTTCGCTAAGATATTTCCATTGTTTTAAAATATATTTCAATTCTTAACCTGTTAACTAGGAGAAGTCAAACAACTAACCAAATTTTTCATACTTTATAGGTTTAAGCGAATCTGGTAGATCAAATTAACAAATTAGTAGTATTGAATCTCTGCTGATATTCACTGATTCAGCCAAATATGTCTTGTATTATTAAAAAGAAAATCATTTTAAAACTTGCAAACATTCATTTTACAAGTTATCCATTACGTTTCTTAATCAGAGAACTATGTTGATATTTGTCAGAAATATTTTTATCCAAGGTTCAATCAACCAGATAAATTGTTACAGTTTTCAAAACAAACACTTAAATATTTTATAAATAAATGCTCAGAAAATCTGTCGTAATGAGATTGCAATAAATATAATTAAGTGGATTTAACTAATATCAGTCAAGTAAAATGTTTTATGTGGCTGTTTATGATCTCTACGAATCTATCCCACGATCATAAATTATGTTTTCTTGTAGTGAGATTAATTGCCTAATATTTCATCACCACAAAAATGCGTTTCATTCAAGGAAGCAGGGTATTTTTTATTCATGAAGGTAAGGTTAAGTACTTCTTTAGCATGAAAATAATGGTTAGATAAGGTTTTTCAACATTTTGGAATTTAAATGATGTAAGAAAAATGCCTTCACTTTCCAAATTAATTAAATATAATCAAAATATTTTATTTTAAAGATCGAATCGTTCAAAAAAATAAAACATGCAAAAATCAAGTAAAATTGACGTTCAAGGAAATAGTTCCCAATAAGATTGCTGTCAGCACTTTGAAGGTTGACATTTTTTTTTCTTTTTTCCGCACTCCAAATGCACCAACAACCCCAAAGCCCGTGAAATAAAAAAATCTTACTTTTGTTGACTAGTGTCTCAAGATAGAGCCCTGAACATCGACTCCTGATAGTTCTAACGCATGCGCATTTAAAGAAAGTAGGCGATATAAAATGTGAATATTGTTCAGACTTAGTTTTGGCAATCTTATGCTCTTCGATTTGGTTGTTTACATTCTTATATTTTCTTTTGTGCGAGCGATTAATATATATATATATATATATATATAAAAATTGACGAAATTTAGTATTTTGCAGATATAGTTGACTCATGTACTTAAGAAGGATGGATTGCAATTATCACATTTTTTTCTGATTTCCATGTTTTAATATTGATTAGCATACAGGGGGGAATAAAATGTCATGGTAAACTTAATTTTACTAAATAGATTATTTTTGACACTTTATTCCTCATGGTTTAATTATAAATTTATATCTCAAGTAGTTTTTTTTTTTTTTTCCCAAAGGCAAAACTAATTTTTTTTTAATTCAAATTAAAAAAAAATGTTTTTTAATTTTTTTCACACATGAATTGTTTTAGTCAGCTTTGTTTTTATATAAATTTCAATTAAAAAAGGCAGAGTTAAAAAACTTTGTTATTTAGTGTATATTGTCTATTTTTTAAATAAATATTCTTAATTTTTAGCTTCTTATTTATCTTATAAGATTTTTGATTTTTTATTATTTATCTTATAAAACTAGTGATTTATCTTATACTATTATTATTTACGTAATCGGCACGAGCTGGCTGCCGAATGGCTAGCGCTCTTGCCTTCTGTTCAACAGTTCGTGTGTTCGAATCCCACCTTTGGCATGGATGTTTGTAGTGGTTCGGAGTCCATTTTAAACCGTACGTCCCGATCTAATTAGCCCTTGTGCGCAAAAAATGACCGTTGAGCGACAAACAAACCAAATTAAAATTTATTGAGGTCGAGTATGCTCTGTTTAAGGAAGAAATATTTAAAAATTTTTAACTTTCAAAATGCTTGAATAAAATTGACAAGAATTTAAAAAAAAGTATGGCGAAAACATTTAGAAGAAAGACTGACAAATTTAACAACAAAAAATATAATGATAATGAGTTCAATACAGAATTTCCGAGAAGATTGTTTTGGAAATTGTGTTTAATTTGTTTGCCCGTCTAATGTTATTTTCGTATATGCGAATTGATTCAAAAGATATTTTATAGTTTCTTGTTCTCGTGTGCCAGCTAGGCTGGCAAATTGAGGTGCGCTGCTCCATTTTTTCCAACTGAACCGTATTTGGTGTGGAGTCCGACTGCTTTAGTATACACACATGCCATTGGGACCCGTTTATAGGGTGGGCAACCATTCACACCTCATTCACACACAAGGAAAGGACAGACAGGATCGAGAGAGAAAGTACAACCGTTCCTGAAACGGGATTCGAACCCAGGACCTCCCTATCCGTAATCAGGCACGCTGACACTAGACACGTTGGCCGGCAGACTTATTGTTTAAAAAGTTTTTTTATACATTTTTAAAGGTTATCTTTAAAAATGTATAAAAATATTACATATGTTAATATTACACATGTTTGAAGTGCGTTTTGCCCTTAAGAACTAATACGAATAACATTCACAGTTTAAAATGGTGGGTACAAAGTTTGAACCTGGTGTACCACCAGGTGAGTAGTACTTAACCAATACCATATGATACCTAGAAATATTTTTCGAATTTAAACAATGTACTTTTTTTTAATATTGCTTTGTGTATTTATTACTTTTTCTTCTCAGATTGAAACTTGAAAATAAATGCAGAAACTGGCTTTGTTTTTATAATTAAAAAAATTGCTTTTAAGTTAATCACAAAATTGCAAATGCATTTTGACACATACAAAAAAATTCAGTTATTTATATTATTTCAAATATTTAAAAAACCTTACCAACAACATGATTAAGTACCCATGTGGAGTTATTAATTTTCAGTAATTAATTTAAGTAAGAAAATATGTAGTACCATAATATAAAAAACTTAACTGGCTGGAAAAATAATTTATGTGAAAATCATCGAAAATCTTAATTTTGTTACTAGGCCGGCCTATTTTGAGGATTTCGAAAAATGTCAGTTCATTCCTTCAGCGTAACTTTCATAATCAGGACTCGTGTTATAGGAGTATATTTCTTCTTTTCTAGTCTAAGAGCTCATAGGGTTTGATTTCTTCAACTTTGTGATTTTAGAGCCTCTAGGATCCATTAGAACATCATACCAGAATAACGAACATAATCATTTTTAGCAGCGTCGAATTCAGGCTCTCATATCGATAGTTTTTGTAACTGCTTCTGCCATTTCAACCCCCACACCCCACCCCTTCGTCTTCAATCTTGCCTCTTCGCTTCTCTTTGGAACCAGTTTTCTTCAAATCCTGCTCTACTGCAGTCTACTTGGTGGAAGGGGAAAAATGAGAATAATGCAAAGAGGGACTTTCTGCCAGGGAAAAAGAGGGTGATTTAAATAATTTACAAAAAATATCCAGCTAGTTAATACGACAATACAAAGCTTACTTTTTAAAGACTGCGGTAACCTTGGTTGGTCAGGTTGGTCAAGTCGCTCTCATAATCAGAAAGAAGTGAGTTCGAATCCTGCTTTAAAGGAAGATTCGTCATATTTACTAGAGACGTTGAAGCAATGTCCTCCAAGTGAAATGATAATTCTGGGAGTGTCAGTTCAAGTATTTAGAATTTTCTGCTTAGTCTTCGCTTCTAAACCACACACTCCCACCAGGTTGTTTCTATCTAACTGGTAGAGTTCAACTCTGGGCTAGGTACAAGGAAGCATTCTAGTGCGACAACAGTTTAAAATTGATGTTGGTCTTTCTCAAAGTATTACGCTAGATTGTGAATAAAAGAAACTAAATATATTGAGTTAAAAAAAAAGGCCAGAGATAAACATTCTTTCAAATTTTATGGAAAATGATGATTGATAAATGAACAGTTATTCATCGACAGAGGAACAGAGCAATTTACACTTAAAAATATAAACCGACTTTATAGATCTATAAAATCTGCGATATTCATTTTATTATAATATTATTTGTTCTTGGTGTGATAATACCACTATACTAACTACGTTTAGTTTAAGCATTTATAATCCATTACTTTGCAGAAATATGTGCTGTTGCTTCCCTGTGTTTAGCCCTGAGTTGGGTTCTATGAGTTAGATATAAGCAGCTGGGTGGAGTTTTCGTAATTTTGAAGCAGTAACCAAGCAGAAAACCTCTAATATTTGATCAGCCACCCCCAGAGGTATCATTTCACTTTTAGGGCATTGCGACCACGTCCAGTTAACATTGCGATCCCGGTTAGTGTTAGCTAAGATCTTTTCTCCAATTTTGTTGTCAAAGTCAATTCTGAATGATTTGAAGAATTTTGAGAAAACTTGGGATGACATCAATATGCTCTAGTTAGGGCCAATTAATACTTTGATAAAATCATGATAAAAAGAAATAAATTATTCATTTAATTGTAAATGGGGAAAATGTATGTAATGAAATTTTAATATTAACTAGAACTTGCTTCGTTCAACACCTAGTGGCTAGTTGTTGAACAATTAGATTTTATCATATTTCTGTGGAATGATGTCAACTTTTGAACACTTCATTTGCGAAATCAATTAATGCCCTAAAATAAGAAATTGGGAAAAATAATTAAAAAAAAAGTAATGTTTTTTAATATCAACGTTTCTTATATAATTTATACACGTGATTTTAGGGACGTGGTAGCGTAGTGGTTAGGGTACTTCCATTCAGTAAGGTAGACTTTCCATTCAGTAAGGTGGGGTTTAATTCCTACTGCCGCTAAATACCCACCGACCATGCGATCGATACACGTGCGCGTAAATCTGTAGAATCGTCCTGCGGTCAGAAGTTGAGCAGTTACCATGGGCGTCGGAGACAATTTTCCTCCCTCTTCCTAATCAATGTGAAAATTGATGGAGTGGATATTTTGGTGGTACTATCTATCGAAGGATTATACGTAAAGCGAAAATCGTACTTTCACCGTTGTGGTACTCTGGTTGCTACAAAAGACGTACCGTTGTTATGAAACAAACTACTGACTTCAAATTTTGAAACAAAAACATTTAATTAACAAAGAAGCAAAGAATTTATAAAAATAGTCATATTTTGGTTCGCTAAAACTCTAGCGCCTCCGCAGCGTACAAAAGTCAGTATCATTATCCAAAACAAGTCGCAGCTTATCCGCCTGCTCCTCGCACCAACCGTCTCCCTACTCACGCCGCACATCAAAGGCTCTGGAAATCGAAAGGACTGAGTATCAGATATTACACCGTACTGACTTAAAATTCGCATAGCCGTCGGCAGAGCGAGCCTGCCTTTTTCGTGTCATAAGTAACAACAACGCAGATTTTTGTGATACTAATTCTTTTCATTACAGAAATTATGCTCTGAATACATACAGTTAAAGATTATACTTAGTTTCAGGAAATTAAAATTTATAAAGTGGAATTAATCCATTTTGCAAGTGAATACGTCATTTTTCATATCGATACTCCTATGCTATCTTATTTTTTTGGAGGGGGGAGGGTTGTAAAGTAATATAAACTAGACGATGGAAGTAATATCCATTTTGGTTATTACTGAATTTATTATTTTCAAAATATACATAAACATAGCTGTGCAGACGAGCCACGGTCTGTATATAAGGATAAAAAGGGCTTTGGAAGCCTGGTTTTTAGGAACCCACTCTTATAATCGGAAAGTAATGAGCTCGAATCCTGCTTAACCGAAGATTAATCGCGTTTTCTAAAGATGACTGGGGCACGTTAAAACTGGGCATGATCGCAATGTCCTTCAAGTGAAATCATACTTTTGGAGGTGACAGGCCAAGAGGTTTTGGGGTTTTCTGCCTGGTTTCTGCTTCAAAATCATGAAGACTCCACATGGGTGCTTCTATCTAACTGGTAGAGCCCAACTTAGGATTAGGTACAAGGTAGCATGCTGGTGTAAAAACAACATAAGGTTAAAGTGTTTGGAATACTAGCCTACCACCAAGCGTCTTGTAATTTTGAGACACTGATAGGGGAAGAGCTCTCTCCTTCCACATCCACACGAACGGAAAGACTTTGTAAATCACACGTTAAAGAGGGCACGTCTTCAATTCATGGAACTCTAGCAAATCACTGAGAGTGAATATGGTCATCCTCCCAACCACTACCCGTGCCAAGTGATGTTTTACTTTTCTCATGTTATGGAAGCCGAGTTAAAATACCAAACCACTGTAGAGTTCCTTTCAAATAAATTCTAGGAATAAAGTATTTCTAAATGTTATTTTCATGAATATTTTTTGAAAAATTCTGATTCTGATGATTTTTCTTTTCTACTGGCAATAAAGTGAAATTATTCACAGTCCCTCAATAACGACATATTTTATTGAACTTTCAGAGAAATTGTAGAAAAACTTCAAAAAAATAAATTCCCAATTAGAACTTTATAACGAAAGTGATAATATCTCTTGAGCAATTTTTTAAAAATACAAATTTTACTTTTTCAAACTAATTTTCTGAAAAATATAATATAATTGAAATGAAAACAATAAAAATAAATGGATTACAGTACTTGCATAATTAGCTGTGAAATTTAGTTGTACTTTAAATAATTTTAAAAGTAAGTACTGAATATCAATATTTTCTAACTATTTTTTTATATTCAAATTGAAAAAAATTTCATATATTATTCTGGAATTCATACAAGCATGTTCATACATTCTGTTTTTCAAAACTAAAAATTAAGATTTGTTTCCGTAATTTCCCTCAAAAAGTTTAATTTTACTTTTTGAAAAAATAATTAATGTTCACTTTTGCCACTAGATGGCAGCATGATTTATATTAAAATATTGAGTTTTACTACACTAGCATTTTTTTTTTTTTTTCTCATAAGATATCAAAAATAATTAGCTAAACTTTCAAAACAATTGATATATTGTACAGATTGTACAATGAGGGAAATAATTACTAAAATTTGTTAAATGTTTAATTAATACCTAATTAATATTGTTATTTATTACCCATTCTGTCATTTTTTAAATGTCAAATATTGACTTCACATAAGGAATTATTTCCATCATACTGTATATGCCCATATTTTTAATATATCAAAAATAGACATATGTTATCGATAAGAATTATTTTACCGCATAAATAGTATTAAAATGTCAATGTATAAAAGTTAGTAAAAACATAATATAAAAAGAAGATAAAAACATCAATAATAGTGAATATACAGATTTAGAAGTAAAAAAATATTATATATATAACGAAATTTTGCTTTCTCAGATTTCGTCTCCATGGTATTTTCCCTTAACATTGTATTTAACCATGATATTTAAAATATATAGTGTTAAAAATTCAAATTATTTCTTTGATAAAAATGGTTTAAAAGTGAATGATTATTACATCGTGTGTGAATAACTTTAAATTCTGTCATGCTTTCACGTTGTGTTTTATACGTTTTCTTATTGTTAAAATTTGTCAACTTTTTGCATAAAATAATAATACATTGATTTTTTGGGAATTTACACTGGATCTCTATGAAAAGTGACTATAAGTAAGGAATTATGTAATTGAATTCGAATAAAAGATGTAATTTAGAAGGGAAAAGAAAAAACATTTTATAAGAAAATCAATCATTTTTTCAATCAGAAATATCACTAGGATGAGACAGTATATTTTAAGTTTTTATCTTTTTAAATGATAAAAACATTTTTTAAAGTGGTCACAAAATATTTTTTTGTCTTTTTCTTTTTCTGAGTGAGATAGATATTTATGCATGAAAATAACTCGACTATTAATTACTGAGTAGGGAATTATCATTAAATCAAATTTTATTATTTATTATTGTTGAGTTTCAGTTATTGTAAAAAGAATGTAATGCACAGTAATAAACTTTAAATTGAAGCAATCATGTTTGTAGAGCAATATATTCACTTAACAAGGTAAAATAAAACCTATAAATAAACTTCATTACATTATAACAAAATGACTACATTTTAAGGATAAAAATAATAAAAATTAATTTTACATTTAAAATGTAGTCTCTTAATTCATAAGATAATAATTATTTATTAAAAATTATTTTCCAGTTAGAAATATTTTTACAATAGTCAATGATAAGCAAATTGTGAAAATAAGTAATATTACCTAAATTGCAATTTATAAATTAAAAGAAAACAGCACATTTATCTTCTTTGAATTAACTTTGTATCACACCGTAGTTCTGAATATGAATTTAGTTCTGTCTCTTAATTAATCCCCCCGCCATGCATTCTATTTAATATTACTTTATTTCCATTTATGCGTGCATTTAAAGTTGCTGATTTTATTTATAATCAACGCCATTAAGTTTGTTAAATGCTTCATTGCTAAATATTCCTCATCACCAAACTAGACTTAAATCAGTGTATTTTAAGTTGGATAAACCTTACCTTTTTTATATCTAGAAAAAGAAGAACTTAAGCGATAATCATTTCACTATTAATGGATTTTTTTTATTTAGTAGAAGTGTAACCATGTTATTAACAACTTAGATTTGGAAGATAAGGTGGTAGTATGTTGTTTTTTTTTTCTTTTAAAAAACAAATAAAGAACTTATTTTTATCTTTTTTAGATCATATAAGCGATTCTTACGTTTCGTTTCAAATCGATTGTAATTTTCAATAGACGCATCACAATATTCAATATTACGAATGTATTTAACTTTGTGATTAAACGTCATAAGTGATAGTAAGTGCATTTTAATTTATTATAAGAAACAAAAATTTATCTAAATGTTTAACTTCATTCCAGTTTTGATTAAAAAATAATTTTCAGTGAAAGAAGTAAAAAAGTTGATTAATTTTCAGAGTTATTATTTCCAATATATCAGAGGAATTTTTTTATTTGGCCATTTCACCTCTACTCTCATTTAATTAAATGTTGATTTTTCTGGAATTAATATTTTTGTAATGTTGACTTTTTTTTTAATTAATGTTAATATTTAAATGTTCCAAAAGTCTTAGAATATTCATGATTGATTTGATAAATATTATCTATAAATAGAAGTGTTCTCCAAAAAGATACAAATTGATAATTTTTAATTCTTAACTTAATTAAATTTCATTTGGTTTTGTTTCAATTAGTTGAAAACTTCTTCACACTGCGATAAAATTATGACGACTTTATGCTTCATATTTTCTTCGTGTGTAACTGGTAACCAGCAAAACATAATAGTTAATTTTTTCTGAATATTTATTATCTTTCATGAATTATAATGTAATATTTCTCTCGTGTAAAATTTTATGCACTGCTGCTTTTCCATTAATAAATTAATTTTCCCGTCCTATTATGAATACCATAGACTTTATATACCTATATTTAATAGTTGGAAAGATTTATATGCTATTTTTTGCCATTTCTTTTTCATTCTGTTTTATTTTTTAAAATGTATACATATGTATTCAAGATAATGTGGATGTCATTGTCTAAGCAGATTACTTTATAAAGGAGAAAAGAGAATGCGCTAACAGTTTGTTTTTTAATTGAGTTTGCAGATTTTTTTTTAAAAAAATAGGGAGTAAATAAACAAATTGCTTAATAATTCACTCCAGTATCATTTATTCAAATAGTTTTTCAATTAATATATTTGATTGACATAAGTATCATTTATCTGAAATGAATGTAAAAATTGAAACTAATCCATATTTATTTAAAGAACTTTTAATTATTTACTTCTTGCTTATTTATAAGTTTTTTGGACAGTGTAATAATATGTTCATAATTTTAAAAATAGTAACATTCATGTTTTTAATTTTTTTCCTTCCATGTCTCTTTGTGGACGAGAATCCTGCACATAAGCCCAAGAAATAATTACGTATTAGTTGGATGATACTAAGTATAAGAGAAGAATGTTAAAATAAAGTATTTTATAGAATATAATTTTCAAAATTTTACACAAAATTTTGTCATTTAATGTAGGTAAAGTTTTCTGGGAGTGAGAGGTGTAAATATGTGTGTGTGGAAACTTTAAATTAAATATAAAACAATACCCAATGCTACTTGGATGGTCGTTTGGGAAGGTGGCGGGTTAAATGTTAGGCACATTTTACATAATTTAATATAAAAATCAGTTTGTTTGGAAGGAGTACATTTTTGCTTAAAAGTACGCTATCGAAACAATTATACATTTGTTGGATCACACTAGGTATAAGAGAAGAGAGTTTAAGTAATGAATTTAATAAAATATTATTTTTAAATTTTCACCACAAAATATCATCATTTTATGTATATTAGGTGTTTTGAGTCGGGAGGTGTATGAGAAAATTTTAGATAAAAAAAAAAAAAAAAAAAAAAAAACACGCACACACACACAATACCCAATGCTACATGTATGATGGTATTTGGAATGTGCCGGATTTAATCTTAGGCACTTTTTCATAATTTGATATTAAAATTATATTATTATTTAGAAGGAGTAGATTTTAATTTAAAAGTTAGCCATAGAAGCAGTTACATATTAGTTTAATCATACAAGGTATAAGAGTTTACTTGACTGAGGCTTGCTGTTGAAAAATCTATGACAAGTGACAAGTGCAGGATATTATATATATATATATATATATATATATATATATATATATATATATATATATATATATATATGTGTGTGTGTGTGTGTGTGTGTGTGTGTGTGTGTGTGTGTGTGTGTGTGTGTGTATATATATATATATATATATAATAAAACTTCAAAGCAATTAGCTAAATAAAGTAAAGAAATTATTATTCAGTTAATCACTTAACATAATTAAATCGAGGCTGAAAAAAATATGAAAATAACTGAAGTGTCACTTAGTGTCAAAACATTTTTGTAGAACTATCACAATGGAACTTTATATCAAAAGAATAGAATCAAAAATATTTTTACACAAAATCTTTTTAATTTAAATGTGCACACCGCAAATTGTAAACGAATAAATAATTTACTACATCATTTAAGGAAAGTAAAATATCACAGAATTTTTTCATTTAAGCCATGTTTTTTATATTATGAAAACTGAAAACTTTGAGCTTGCAAATAACAAATTATATTTAGCACCTGCGATTTATTTTAATTATGAGTAATAGTCATAACAAGCGCATTTCTATTTTGCGTCCCTTTGACCGAATAGAAGTCAACCGAAATTTTTAAATTTCTAAAATGTTTGCTTTTGTGTGCGTGAGTGAGATCGTCCTATACATGGAATGCATGAGAGTAATTTTCATAACGAGATTTCTCATTTGGCTATTTATTACAAGAGTTGCTCTTTTGACCGTGTTGCGAACGGTTTCTTAAATTCTATTAAAATTTTAATTTCTGATTCATCTTAATACGCTTTTATGTAATCTTAATTTGCTTTTGTAATTTGTAACATTTCATTCAAATTAAAATTTCTGAATAAAAGTCTAAGTATTGATTTTAATATCTTTGATATTGTCAGAATACTCAAATAATTTATGTAGAATTTTCTATACTTAAAAAAGGAATGATAAATTTATAAATACTGTGCAGTAAAAGCTCTTTATTCGCGTGGTATGGATTCCATAAAAATGCTGCGAATACAGAAGCCGTGAATACTTAATGGTGATTTATATGGGATTATAGAGAATACGTTCCTAGGTGACAAAATAAAAATAAAAATAACCAATTACATAAAAAAATCAATTTGATTGTAGTTTTTGAACAGATAGATTCATTATCTTAAGGTTTAGACCAGTGAATTATTTAGTGGTTTCCAACCTGTGGGGCGCGCCTGTGAGATAGTTGGAAGGGGGGCATGCAGCTGTTTCCATAATATCATTTTCGAATAAGAACCAAAAAATTCAAATAGGTGTCAAAAAAATGAATCAGCATTATACATACACCACAATCATCGCCGCGAATTTTTAGGGTACAAATGCTAAAACATCCTATCCATATTCTTCTTGGAAAGAAATATCTCGATTTCGCGTTTGGAGCCGAGCACCGGTGGTGCGTGGAATCAAAAGATAAGCACTCGCAACATCCCGGGTATTCTCGTGCTTACTCGCCCCAAATTTCAGTAAACAGAAGCATCTGATTGGTTCTGTTTTCTATGAACAGAATTAGTTCTTTATTTTTGGTTGCGATAACCACGTTGATATATACAGGGCCCGCCCCAGGGTAGGGCGATCCGGGCGGCCGCCCGGAGCGCAATGATCTAGGGGCGCCAAAATCATGGAAGATGAAAATAAACTGGTAAAAAAAATTACGCTACAGGCTTTTATAAAATGCACTAAAAAGTAAAGAATATTTTTTTATCATTTTGATATCATATCAATAAATTATTTTTGATAATATTGCGTTGTCATCAGACCCTTATATTGTAAGTATACCAAATATCATTGAAATCGGTTCACCGGAATTTTCACAAAAGCGCGTTGCAAGATTTGACTGATAGTTTTGATTTTGATTTTTGATTTCGAAACCAAGCGAAACAAGATCTACTTTTTAACTTCATATAAAAAGAAAGTAGACTTAAAACAAGGCATTATTTGCCACTAGACTTCGGCTGCTGCGAAATAAAATAGTTTTAATTGTTAGTGCAAAAAAGCTTTAAAAAAGTGCTTGTGCAAATTGTCCAGTACGTTTGGCTTCTGTGAAGGTAAGTGTTTTAATTTTTGTTTTCATTTTTAAAAACGAATAAAATCCATCAGACATAAACCAAAAAAAAGGGGGAAGGTAGATTTAAAAAATTAGGGGTTTAGATCGAAACATGACTTGCGTCATATCAAAGAAAATGTTATTCTGTCTGGAGTTGAATAAAATGCATTTTATTTTTTTAAGTCAGTGGCACACAAGGGGGATTTCAAAAATTAGAGTTTACATCAAAAAATATCTTGTGTGGTACCAATTATTATTATTATTATTATTATTTTATTTTATTTAATTTATTTATTTATTTATTTATTTTGCCATTGCAGGTAACTACAATCAAGGGGAGAATCATTGTTAATAGTATGAAATCGTAATTTAAATGCATCGTAATTTAAAAGAAAATATTGATATAATTGTATTGTATTTTAAATTAATATAAAGTCATTGATATAAAATAATACCCCTTTTAGATGGGTGTAAATACGTAATTGGTTTGAAAAGAAAATTGAATGAAGCAAAAGCATAGGGCAAAAGAAAAGATGATGAAAATATCGGAAATACATCTTTGCAAAATATAAACCTAAATATAGAAAATATGATCTAATGTACTTATCATTAGGATTTACATATAAGGTTATTAATGGCCTAGAACGACCATTGTGTTTACTGTGTACGAATACTTTGGTCTCAGACAGTATGAAACCAAATAAATTAAAACGACATCTTGAAAAAGTACATGCAGATCACGTTGGCAAGACAAAAGAATTTTTCCAAAGAAAATTAGAGAATTTAAATAAACAACAAGAAATGTTTTCAAAGACCATGTCTGTAACACAAAAAGCATTGCTTGTGTCATATAAAGTTTCTTATAGAATTGCTATAAATGCAAAAAACCTCATTCAATTTGGTGCTACCTGCAGCTATTGACATGATAGAAACGATGCTTGGTGAATCATATGCTGACCAACTTAAATCATTCCACTTGCAGATAATAAGGTGAGAAGACGAACATCCGATATATTTGAAGATCTTTGCGATCAATTAATAGAAAAAGTAAAACTATCTTCTTTTGCGTTGCAAGTAGATGAAGCTACCGTTGTTCTTAAGGATGCACACTTGATAACATATGTAAGATATGTTGTGGAAACTGATGTTAGAGAAGACATGTTTTTCTGTAAACCTATTGAATGCAATGCTACAGCAAGGGCAGTTTTTAAAATCATTGATAATTTTTTAATGAAAATGGCATTCTGTGGGAGAACTGTGTTGGACTATGCACAGATGGCGCTCCATCTATGGCAGGAAAAAATGCTGGTCTACTGGCACTAGTTCCAAAGATGGCTCCTCGTGCAGTTTGAACGCATTGCATGATTCATAGACAATCACTAGTTTCAAGAGATATCGGTAAAGATCTACTAACAGTATTTGAAGTTATTACAAGAATTATAAATTTTATCAAAAATAGCCCATTAAGAGGAAGGCTTTTCGCAAAATTGTGTGATGACATGGGTTCAGAATATAGATCACTTCTATACTATTGTGAGGCACGTTGGCTTTCTCGTGCCAAAGTACTTCAAAGGGTATTTGAGCTAAAAGAAGAGATCGCCATATTTCTTAGTGATAATAATAGAGATGAAGCCCACTTGTTTTATGACACGAAACTCCTTGTAAAACTTGCTGATATTTTTCAAAGACTCAGTATTTTAAATAAATCAATGCAAGGGGCTCAAATTCATGTTTTTACGCTGAAAGACAAGATTACTGCATTTATGAAAAAATTGGAAGTGTGGATAATAAGTTTGAAAAATAATAACTTTGACATGTTTCCCACTTTTAAAATTACCTGTCTTCTGATGAAATAGAAGAATGTAAAGTTCTTATTAATAATCATTTGACCAGTCTATGGAAGCAATTCTTGTTGTACTTCCAAGATCTTGACATGTTCAAATATGAATGGATTAGAAACCCATTTGTGATTGAAAAATATGATGATTTTGGCTTTACGAAAGCAGAGCAGGAAATGATAATTGACTTATCTAGTGATAGCACATTAAAGCAGAAGAATTCGAGATGAAAATAATATCGTTACGTTTTGGCAACGAGTAAAGGATGATTTTCCTACTTTGACAAACCAAGCTTTAGAAATTTTATTACCATTTGTAACATTTTTACTATGTGAAACTGGTTTTTCTACAGTAGCTGTCTTAAAAGCAAAGTATCGATCTCGCTTAATGATTCAAAAGGAACTGAGAACCACAGTTTTTTCAATGATACTACGGTTTGAAAAAACCTGTGCTGAAAAACAAGCTCAACCGTCGCATTAAATTTTTATGCTGTAGTAGTATTAATAATATTTTTTTGTTTTGTTATTAGATTTCTTATAGTAAATATATTATATTTTTACATAATATTGAATATTATTTTGTAGCCCATTAAATAAATTATAATGTCTGTTGAATATTTATGAAATTTGATTTTTATATAAATTAACGGGACGCAACAATTTGTTTTTTAGAGGGGGCGCACCAATTTTTTTAAAAGGGGGGCGCCGGTACAAGAAGGTTGGAAACCACTGCCTTAGGCAATGGTTTGAAGAATTTTGTAATTTTCTCTTGGCAGTTTTTAAAAGCTCCTTCATTTAAGACTGATACGCAGCAGTCGCATTGGCAATTTGCCTCTTAAAAATAAGACTTCGTTCCATAGACGAATCAATGTTCATAAAGAAATCGAAAAAGCTCTCATTTGCATTCCTAAACCTTTACTAAGATTTTTCAAATTAAATGTCATGTTTCCAGTGCTTGTTGAAGCCTCTTCTTCAACGGGCTATGAATTTAACATTTCCTCCAAGTCGGTTTCAGTCAAATCTTCATCTTGCGATTCGAACAACTCCTGAATGTCACTTGGTTCTATCTGCTCGAACCCATCTCGTGCTATTCCTTTAACATCAGTTGTTTACAATAGCTAATATAAGTTTACTGCTAATGGGAAAATCATTCATTCATTCAAAATTATTTTAAAGCAAATGGTTTATATTTAAATGTTTCCTTAAAAGCGTAAACTTTGTTTGAAATAACGTCTTTTGAAACAGATGAATTGCTGTTGTCTTTTGCCAGCTAGGCTGGCATTATGGAGTTCGCTTCTCCACTTTTCCAATTGAACTTTGAGTGTCATAGGTACCTGTTTATAGGGTAGGCACAATCGTTCACAATCCTTTCATACGAAAAAAGGACAAAGATAGGATAAATAGAGGGAGAAAGTACATCCATGTCTGAACCGAGATACGAACGCAGGACCTCCCTATCCGTAGTCAGACACCCTGACCACTAGACAAGTTGGGAGGCATAAGCGATGAATTTTCAAGATAAAATATGCTCAACAACGTATTTTGAACAAAAGCCATATTTAAATGGCAAGTTAGGTCACTTTTATTTTTACAAACAACATATGTAACAAATGCTTGAATCCTGGTGTTCTGTTTGAGAAATTAAACGATAAAATTTTATTTTTTGCTTTCTTTCAATTGTTTTGCAAGCTAAATATATATTTTTATAACCTTTTTATGATAAAGCAGTAATATCAGTTATTTATTAATTTTGAAATAATTCACTGTGTAAAATACATATTGTGTTCAATTGGCTGTTCTGCTTTTTCAAGTACAGATTAGAAATCACTCCATTTGTTTCAAAGAATCGAAGAATATCATGTTTAAAAGAATATGAATTTGCACTTCACACGAAATATGAAGTTATTATTTTTCTTAAGATTCTTTTCTAAATCTATCCTTTTCTTCCTTTAAATCTTCTTCAATAAAGTAATCTGCTCAATTTATTCACTCATTCATAAATGCAACGTGAATTTAAAAAGCAGCAAAGTATCATTTAATATAAAACGCTGATAATAAAATTTAAATTCTTAAGGCGGATAAAATAAAATATTGTACGAAAAATTAAATAGTTTTATTTTATTTTGATAGATTTCTCTAATTTTTCTCATTGGACCTTTAGTGGAAGCGTCAAACATTTGGTTATGTTAATTAGCCGCATTGTCCGGTGTTTATTAGTTTTAGAGAATGAGTTATTTATAGCACTTGTACACAAAAAATAACAATTGAGTGATAAACTGACTATTTGTTTTAAAAGCTAATTTTTATTTATTTTACATTTAATATTGATTTCATTCAAATAATTAAGTCACAACATTGATAATTTAAAAACAAATCGAATGAGATACGGAGGCTAGAAAATTTTACTTGAATAACAAATTTATTAAAATGTTAAAGCTAAGAATTTTTTCTATTCACGTCCCAATGAACTTAATTGTGAAAGACTAAAAGACGTTCGCTGCAAATCTTGAAAACAATACATTTTTAAAAATAGTAAATAACATTATTTGAAAAAAATTATACCCTGAGAATGTGGAGAAGAGTGGAAATTCAGTGACATGCATATTTTTCTTTTCTCCGATAACTCATACAGGAGAATTGTAAAAGGCGAAAAAATCTTTTTTGAATTAGAAAGATTTCTTGAGTGGAGAAGTAAGATTTTTCTTTAATTAATTACACCATGTAATAAATAATTTTATAGGGAGTTAAAATCAGCGTAATTCATGCTTTAAATGAAATGCAAACACGATAGTCAAACTTTTAAAATGAAACATTGTCTAGCAATTACAAGTTTACTAGAAATAGACATCCTGGGATATAAATTTCATTCCAGTACGTATAGTCTTTCTCAATTCAACGCCGGACAACAATTAAGTAGATAAATAAAATAAAGAGTATAAAGACAGTGGAGTCAATTGAAAAAAATTTGTCCTTCATTTAATTTAAGAAATTTTAGGTAAGAATAAAAATGATGGGCTTTCCTTGTGGAAAAAGAGTGCTCTTTCATGTGGGAGATCCTGTGTTCGATCACAGCTGAGGAAAAAAGTTTAAATAGATGGGTGTATTTTTATGTATGAATACTTCGCATTTTAGATTTTGTTTCGTTTGAGTGAGGAAGTTCTCCCAAATGTTCGATGGAACTATATTCCTTTAGATTTCTTAAATATTAATTTGAAATGAATTTATGTGTAATTGTAAATGTGTGTACCTGTTGTTTTAATTAAAATTGTTCTTGTTTATAATATACGATCTCTTGTTTACTTTCCCGAGCCGTGTTTGGAAATACTTTTTCGATTTTAGATATTATACAGATTATAGATTTTATAAGATAATTTTTCTTCATGGTGCATCGGCCGGGAAAGGATCGCAAATTATTTTTGGTACACAAGATAGATTATTAGATTTGAACTTCGAATTTGTGTATTTTATTGGATCATCTAAAAATTTAGATCATTGTATTTTGCACCACCCGTGCAATTTGCGAAGACAGGCAAGATAGGATTGTTCTTTCTATCCTTTGCATGCGAGATTGATTGAAATTGAAAATGGAAATCGAAAAGATTAAGAAAAACAAATCCTTTGTGAGGAGGGCTGTTACTAAATTAGTAAATCAGATCGAAAACTCAATAAAAACGGAAGAATTTGATTTGTTAAAAGAATGTGTAAATCAGCTATAGAAATGAAACATTAAAGCAAAGAGATAAAGCAAATCGAAAATTTATCCAAAGTAGAAGAAACAAATTTGCCTACTGTTCATAACTAAACCGTTAAATATTGTTAACTATTTTCCATGCTCAAAAACGATTAAAGTAAAAATAACTTTGTAAATAAAAATTCCTCTGAAACACAGGGTTTTAATTCGAATCGAAACTCTTATTATGAAAATTAGCAAGTAAAGCTCCCTAAGTAAATCATTCAAAAAATGTTTGTGATAAAGCACATTTTAATAGTTTCTGGAAAATTTTCAAAGTCTCTATTAATGACAATAACGGATTAACAAAAATTGATTGAAGTCATGTTTAGGTGGACCAGCGTTGAATGCCATTGAATGTTTCGAAATATCGGATGATAATTATGATTCAGCTGTAAAGATTTAAAAGAATGATTTGGTCGTAAAGATCTAATAACAAATCATCATATGAACAAATTGTTAAATCTCTCCCCCGTATACAAATCGCATGATATTTTGAGATTAAAAAGAATGCATGATGAAATTGTAATTAATGTGAGAAGTTTACATTCTTTAGGAGTTGAACCTAAATCTTACAGTTCAATGCTTATTACTGTTATATTAAAAAATTTACCAAGTGATTTAACGTTAGAATATAACAGGCAAAACATAAGAGACTCTTCCGATACTGATATTCATAAATACTTAAATTTTATAGAACTCAAAATAAAAAGCAGAGAAACACTTCCATATTCACAAATACCACTTGAAAAACAGGTTCGACCTCACTCTTGAAGGATAAAAAGTCTGAATCATCCACTTACGGCTTTTCGGTAGTTTTTTAAACTAATAAAACTTGCATGTTTTGTAGAAAACTGCAATTTGAGCATCGAAGAAAAAAGAAACAAACTAAAGATTTCGGCAGATGTTTTTTGTGCCTTGATGTGAAACATACAATTAAAGACTGTAAATCCGGACTGATTTGTAACACGTGTGGAGGGAACACCACTAGATTATTTGTTTTAAGTCGTCTAAAGATAAAAAAGCTGAAGCTCGTGAATCAGAAGTTGAGCCATCAATAATTTCTGCTGTGTCGCATGGTAAAAGGAATAATATATTATTACAAACATATTGCAGTTTTCCTCTCTCGTGACTCGTTCATGAAAAGTTCTTTATGAAAACAATTTACGCGGTGATCACTGAAATGCAAGTCATAACAGGCTTAAACTACTCATTTCGTGGGGTATTTCAAAGAATAAAAATGAATAAAATAAAATATGCATTCTTAAAGAAAGATATAAATTTATTTATAATTTACAAATTCATTCCCTTTTTTAAAAGATAAGCAAGTCAAGCATTCCATTGCGATCATGCTTGAGACGTGAATCAATTAAAATTTAAGTTGTAAAATCTGATGAAGCGTCCGCTCCCACTTTCTTTACTGAATGATTATCTTAGTCTGCATAGGAATATTTTTACATTCTTTTTAAGGTGGATTTTAACACATCATGGTAAGATTTTCTCACCTTTTTAAATTAACACATTAAATAAATGAATTTTATAAAGGCTTAAATATTCCCATAAAATGCATGTTATGTGGTGGCGCTAAAAAAGTCAGATTTACCGAAAAATGTTTGTGGGTTTGTCTGTTGTTGTGCTTTAGTTTTTGGACAGAAAGGCTAATTGGTTTCAGATGCTGAGCCATTGTAAATATCATAATCCAAGGGTTGAATGAGTTACGAAAAGTTCAAATTGATCACATTTTGATGACAAATCGGCTTTTCTCCGTGATGATGACGTTTTAAATTATAATTTTCTCACTTAAAAGGGATAAAATTTTTCAAAGTTGGCCGAAAATATTCTTAACTTGGCTTAGTAGTAAGATAGTGCTCTTCATTTCAAAATGTCCCGTGTTCAGTCCCCGCAGCTGTTGAAGAGCGATGAGTAAATGTGCAGTAATGTCTTCAGTATGCATTTTTTTCGAATTGTTGTATGAGAGTTTTTCCAGTTCCTTGAATGCAACATAAATATATACGTCTCGATGCCTATAAAAATTCCTCTCGAAAGGCAATATACGCCATCGGTGTTAAAAAGAGCTTTTACGAAATGTTTTCTAATTAAACAGCTTTAGATTGGAAACAAGAAATTCTTCTGAAAATGCTCTAATTTTAAAATTATTCTATTGTTTCGAATGAAGCTTATTTAAATCTCAGATACTTTCAAGTAAACTTCATTTTTGGGCTCACGTTGGCCTCTACAGGTCTAATCTCTTTGGAAATTTAAGTTCCCAGATCGATCCCAACCATTGCTGAACAATGGATGTTAAATGCCTTATGGTTTAGCATGCGTGTTCAGATTGTTTCGATTTAAATCATTAGGAAATAATATTTGTTTACACATGAGATAAGAAATATAAAACGTTATAGTTTTATATTTATGTAGGAAGAACAATAATTTACATCTTAGTTTACAGCAAAATCAAAGCCAGAAATATTTACAAAAAAAAAAAAAAAAAAAAAAAAAAATCGTGCATGCATTGTTTGTTTATTTTTTTATTTCAGGACAAGTTGCTGCTGCCATAGCCTTATAATGACCTCTAGACGCTAGTCCCTGATTAAATCCAACCACTCTTCAAAAACGGAACACGATCCTGCGCTTCTATAATGCCCATGTACGTCTATTGGGATGGCTTCTTGGAAGTTTTCCACGTTTCTTCCCTTCTGATAAGTGAACACGTTTTTCTATTAATGAAGCATCAGCTGCTCGGTGGGCGTTAAAATACTCTGGGTTGCAAAGAAGCCCACTACGCAGTGTCAAAAGTTTTTTAATTTGAGCTCACCATGGCCTAATGGTTTGGTATATAGCTCTTTCGAGTGAAGAGTTCCAGGTTCAATTTCAGTCACTAACTGATTAACAGGAAATGGATATGACCATTCTGTTTTTTTGCATGCAGTAAAGTCAAGGCGTTGAGCTTGGGAGTTTTCCGGTTTATCTCCTTCGCGAGACGTAAGTATGACCCAGTATTTATAAAAATCCTCTCTCGAAGGTAATGACGCAATGCACGTATTTACAAAATTGCCCGCGACCTTTAAGACATTTCACTACACGAGTCGAAGTTCTTTTGTTCCGTGAAACTTAGTTTAAATTCTTCACCATGCGCTTCGTCGGCCAGGCTGTAATCTGTACGGTGTCAGAAGCTCTTTCATTTAGGCTCTCAGTGGACTAGTGGCGGAATACCTCTCTTCAGAGCAAAAAGTCCTTGGTTCGATCCTATCCTTTACTGATTAACGGTAGATGTTCTAAAGTAGCTGAACTCTTCCTTTCTATATGTTTATCCATCCAGGTGAGTGCTTGGGAATTTTCCGGTTTTTCTACTTTGCAAAATTCTTTTATACGGTTGTAAAATGTCCTCTCTTAAGGAAATTACGCAATGAACATTACGGCAGTCTCAAGCCGTCAGGCAGTTCACAATGTACTGTCAGAAATTTTTTTCCGTTTTCATTTTCATATAGTTTTGAACTTTAACACTGCAGCATGAATCAATGAACGGCATACGGTGATATATGAAGAATACATAATTAAGAGTGAATGGTGTTTCACAATGTAAAACACACCCAATTGTATGGAATATACAGAAAGTGATTTATTTAAATTGTAAATATTATTTAAATTTTATTAATTTCCTAAAAAAAATTGAACGAAATTAATATTGTGTCAAATTATCGACAGAAAAGAGATGAGAAATTAACTCCAATAAAATACTAAATATTTTACAATCGCTCTCTTAAATTTCATAAATCACATAAATCATAAACATAAGAATTTTATAAAGAAATAAAAATAATCCATTCATAAGTAGGTTTCTCTTGTGCTTAGGGAACATCAATTACATAATAAAATTCAAAATTTAGCTTTACTGATGGAACAAATGTTATTTGTCGCTCCATAGTACTTTTTTGCATTCGAAGGCTAATCAAGATCGATACATGCAGTTTAAAGTTGATTCTAAACCACTGCATATATAGACGAACGAAGCATTAATTAAACCTTAGTATCGTTGAGCAGAAGGCTCGGCCGTTAACCAGTCCGCCACCCCCTCAGCATTAAAAAAGGAAGAGAGATAGAAATCAATGCAACTAAGGAAGTATATTTTTTTCCAATCGTTGATTTTGTTTTGAAAAGCACTAATATTTATTCAATTAATTGGCCCTACGGTATTTTCCCTCTGATATTCTATTAGAATTCTTGCACACACACACATAACTTATATTAAATATTTACTTTTTTTTAAAACCTCCCATAGTGTTTCCTTTTCACAAATCAGTGGCAATTTGATTTTTGTCGTATATTTTTTTCACCCATTTTCAGCTACTTCTACAAAACTGGGATTTTCTTTTCTAATTGTTTTAACTGATTGCAGTTTTAGAATCTTTTAATTTAGAAAATTATATTTAATTAAATTAAAAATGAAAAATTTTAAATTTTTGCATTATTATGACTGTTAATATAATTTTTTTAAAGGAAAGCTAACAGGTTTAATTATCTGAAATATTTATTTTTTTAGTCTGATTTTTTTACTCCGTTTTTCATAAGTGTACTTAAGAAGTTAATATTTATTTTTTCGTTAGTTAATTTAGAAGTAAAACCCCAAAAAATCTTCAAAATATACGAAAAAAATGCACTATCTTTAAATAATTGTCTTTTAGTTGTCGTAAATAACTTACTAACCAAATAACTTTATAAAACATTAGAAAATATCCCATCTCATTTTTTTAGGTACAATCATTACAGATAGTAAGCCATATTTATCGCTTGTGACAAAAAAGTTTCCAGATCCCCAAGCAGATGACTTTGACACATAGTGTTATACACGAAAGTCAGCATACACCTTTCAAAATTAACAGAAACTTATTTATTTCAAATATTTACATAAGAATTGAATTCAATTTAGTTTAAATTGATGAGAAACAAAAAATTGATGCGCAAAACAGCATTTTTTTTATCATTAGACACATAATATAAAATATTGGGGAATCAGTCATTTCGCAAGTCACGAAAAGGAATATACAAGAAAATCTACGGTTGAAATTTCCCTATTTTAATGTATAGTTGGTCAACCTTTTGAATTTAAAAAGCTCTCATACGATTAGACATTGAATAGACCAGTCCTTTGGTTACTGTGAGGGGGATTTTTTGCCATTCTTCAAGCAATTCCCTTTTAAGATTGTCTTTGCTTTTAATTTGCCTTTTTCTGATACTTCTGTTCAGTTCATCCCATAAATTTTCGATAGGATCAAGGCCAGGACTTTGAGAAGGGGAGCGCAGTTGTCTTGGAAGTGTTGTACAACAGCCATGCCTTGACAACACCAGCTGTGTGTGTTTTGGATCCTGATCTTGTTGGAATATCCAGTCAATTCTCATGCCTAATTTTCTCACTGATTGCTTCAAATTGTTTTTCAATGTATTCAAATAGACAAAACGATCCATAGCGGTTTTTATCAAGACTAAATTGCCAACACCTGCAGCTGAAAAACAGCCCCAAACCATTACTGAACCTCCGCCATGTTTTACTGAAGGATTCAGATTCTTCAATCCAAATTCTGTTTCGGGTTTTCGCCATATTTTTTGCTTACCATCCCAGCCAAAAATGCTACATTTAGATTCGCCTGTAAAAATAACTTTGCTCCTGTAATCGAAATTATCGTTTTCATGAAGGTGCCCAAATGCTAATCTTTTGTCTTTAAATTGACTTTACTGATGATAGCTTTTTACGCGGAATTCTGCTATTATATCCTTCTTCTCTTAAGGCTCTTCTAACACATTCTGAATTTACTTCAGTTTCTTTAACCTTTTCAAGATGTTTGGCTATGTCTACTGCAGTAGTTTTCGGATTATTATACGAATTATTCTAATGATTTCTCTTTTATCTCTACCGATCAATTTTGATGGTCTACCAGTACGATGCAAGTTTTCTGTAGTTTTTGTCAACTTATATTTTCTTGTTATTCCTTGCACTGTATCTCTATTTTTACCTATAATTTGACTTATTTGGTTGAGGGATTTTTTCCTCATTTTTCAATTTAATAACCACTTCTCTGAATTCTAATGATGTTTCAGTTTTTTTTAGTTGCCATTTTAAAATCCATTTTAAAATTAATTTCAAAAATGTCCTCTAATATGCTTATATAAAACAAGGTACAATTCTTACAAATATGTTAAGACAATAAAAAGCTTTCCAAATACATGCAAAAATCTATTTAAATCCAACTGTATGCTCACTTTTGTGAGTTTGAAAAACGCATATTTTTAACTTAATTTGAAAATGATAATTTTAAAATGTTTGATGTTTATTAAGACACATAATGATTCAAATGCATACTAGCAGCTGTACGAATGAGAAAATGAAACTTATTTGCATTTTCTTTTTAAAAAATGGGAAAATTTGCAAGTGGATGCTGACTTTCGTGTACCTTCGGACTCTGGCGCAAGAAGTAGTTTTCAGCTAGCGTTGATTACGCAGCTGAACCAACGCAAGGAGCTGAAACTTTCCAACTGTAACAACATTTGATATGATTAAGCGTTATGTTAAGCGTTTATAACTGTTGTAATGACGTTGTATCTAACGTTTGTTATGATTATAACAAATCCTATTTTCCTACAAAATGTAATTTTTATTTCAATTCAATAAGTAGAAAACAATAATTATTTTAATATCTATACACATTATTAAAGAAAATATGTTTTTTTTGTTATGTTGTAGTTTGGAGTGAAATATACTGTTTTTGGTACAAAGCTCACTCTTGACTGTGATTTCAAATAACAACATAATATATTGAAGTATGTGTTAAGAGGTTTGTGTTAAACTGTCTGCAACAGCATGTATTGCAGATCGTAGAAAAAAAATAAATAACTGTTAGAAAAATTTCGCCAAATGGAATAATAAAAAACGAAAAAAATTGAGTACTTTCATCCAAGAAACTTCAGCAATTTATTGAAAAAAAGATATATTGTTCCCGAAATGTTGTCAATTTAGTTCCTAGCCCTTTTTCCTGTAGAAGTTCAGAGAAAAGCCATACTTGCGAACATTTTTATAAGATTCTTTGGTATGATATGGCATTGAAAAAAGGCATCAACCGTAGTTCGCGAATTCGCCCTTAAAGGTCGAATTTGACTATGGATGCAAGCAAATTTGAAGTTCTTCTAACAGCTTGGCAGAAACGTATTTACCTTAACTTCTGTGCACTTAACATATTTCCACCAATCAAGTTTCTCAGTTCCTCTACGTAGTGGCCTGACAAGTATATATATAAACTAAATGAAAAATCTGCGAAGTATAGATTAGATTGTTGTCATAAAAGAGTTTTTGATGTGCTATTTTCTGTGCTATAAACCATACTGTTTTTCTTATTATATTGTAATATTTATTTCCCTAGTTGGGAATAAGTTTTAAATATTATCTTAATTTATATTCACAAGTAGTAAAAGAATTTTTTTATTTTCCTGTAAAGTTTACAGATTATTTTTTCCCAAGAGCGGAATAGTTTTAGATTTTTTTAAACTTTAATTTGGATTCAACTATATATTTCTTGAAGTAAGTACTTTTCAAATTGCGTTTACTAACATAAGTATGAGAATTGTGTAATATTTAGCTAATTATACTAAAATTTAGCTCGTAAATATTAAAATTGTTTTTAGAAGCAATGAAAAAATACTACGCTAATTTTATGATTTTTAAAAGTTGATAATTAAATCTCAATTTTAATATTAGAAATGAAATAATGCCTCTTATAAACTTTGCTGTTCAAATACTTTTAAACCTCGAATCACTGGTACAGTTTTAAAATATCGTATTATAAAATTAATCGGAAATTACAGCACAATATTTCTAATTGGTTTCTGAAATTTTCAAAAACTTGATTCTTTTAAAATTAATTTTTTTTAATTTTCAAGCTATGCAAATCTTTTAACTTTACTCAAATTTTTTTTTAATTTTCGGAAGTATAAAATTGTCCTTCATTCAATTCGCAAAACTTTGTGTCAATCATAATCTTTCTAGTGGTCAGAAAATCTTGTCATTAAATACTTTCTTTGTAAAGAAAACAGAAACAGTAAATGTTACTTGTTTTGTATTATAAGTATTACATTAGTAAAAGAATTAAGTAGAAGATTATATTGAATATTTGAATTACCTTAATTTTGAAGTTTGCATTAAAAAGTTAAATTTGTCGTGTTTAAAAAGAAGCGAAAGGGGAAAATGAACTCAATATTCAGTGATTTAAGAATTTATTCTACTTAAAACTCGATACAATTATTTACCGTTTCAGGATTAATTTTTTTTTTTTTTTTATAAAACATATTCCATAAAATAAAACCGCTGAGAGTGGTTTTGCACTCGTGAGGCATAAAACTACTACATTTATCCAAGTGTTAAGTGCCTCAATCTATTATTAGATTTATGAAAAAAATTAATCTGGATCGTATATTGATAACTAAATATTTTTTTAAAGAATTACTGTGAAAATATACCACAGCTTAGCTGTGATTATTTAAGCAGAAGAATCAAAAGCTAAAGATTTATATTACCGACATTTAAAATTGAAATTTAAAGAAAAGAACACAAATTATTAGTTTATTAAGCATAGTTACAAGCGAATGGCTCATTACTAAATTTAAATAATTAACATATATTTTGAAATCCAATTAATTTTTTGTTTTAATCTGTTAAAGCTTGCATTTATTTAGATTATAAATTTGGAGTTCTACTCTTTAGCAAATGCTATTTATTAACCGATTCTTAATTTTTTTCAAAACCTTATTTTAGAATGGTTGAATTTAAAAGAAAATTGAAGTTTCTTCTAATCTGTAGTTGTAAGATTTTTATGAATACAGTTTTGAGATAAAAAGTAGTTTTATAATAAATTTTGAAAGCTATTTGTAGATGACTTAACGCTGGTTTTCTAAAACTATACTTAAACATTCAAGATAAGTTTCACTTTTATCTAGTTTTCCAAAATATTTAGCTATTTTATTTCTAATAATAGTTCTTTAATTTTTACTTTGCTAACATATTTAAATTTACACAAAAAGTATGCATTTGTTAGTGTAATTTTAAGTAATATGGGGCTTATTAGTGAATATGTAAAATATGATTTAAATAGCTAGCCTATTGCCGATAATTTCTTAATCTATGTTCGCAAAACAGCTACTTAAGAATTGACTGAATTTTGCCTTCAGAAACTAATCTTATTCCTAGAAAAAGCTATCAAAATTTCTTGAAGCACTGAAAAGATTAACCTATAATTTGTTTTATAGTGTTTTGAAATGTATTAAAATTTGATCTGTGAAAACAATATAAATTAAAATTATTATAAATAACTTGATCTAAATCTTTTAAAAATATAAATTTTAAAAATTAGTTTTCTTTTAAAAGGTTGCTTTAAAATTGCTCCAATTGTGTTTAACTTATCTTTAACATATTAATGTTTTACAGTGAATTTACATCAAATATCCTTTTGGCTCTTAAAATTAAATTCCTTTTAATTCAATGCGTTTTCTCATGGATTAAAACAATGTTGAGTGTATGTACGCTATCCCTTAAGTCTGTATTTAAAAAATGTGTGAAAATTACAAAGGATTTTTCAGTTGGCTCTACAGATGCGATGGACTCGGCGCTTTTTTATATTTCCTTGTGCTTCGGAGTAAAACTGATTTCCTTTAAAGAAATAGTTATCCATTAAGAAGCGTTTCTTTACGAAAAACTAACACTGAAAATTATTTTTCCCTATATAAATTATTAAATTTTAGTTTAGAAAAAACCTTGTTTTTAAACGTATTGAACTCTATAACTAAATATTTAAAAACTAGTTACAAAAATGCAAGTAGTGAAATCAGAAGTTTATAAATAGAAATCCCAATTTCAGTACTTCAGATTTCCGCGGATCTTCTGAAGAAAGTTTTGTGGAGTGCAAAAAAGTAAAATCTAGAGTTTAAGCAATGGAAACAAAATCAAAATCAAACTTGAATGTTTTGTTTGATTATTAAATTCAATCTATTTGAATCCAATGAGATAATTACTTGGAAAAGCTAATTTAATCCAAGCAAGTTACTTTGAAGAGAAATGTATGTACTTTTATATAGTGCTGCAAATTATGTGAAACTCTTTTTTATACTATTCAAAACTTGAATTTCGATCTGAAAAGCCTTAAAGTTAAAATATTAAAATCTGTTTTATTTCATAAACTCTGAAAACAATGTTAAAAAATTAAAAAAATATAATCGAATATTGACTCTCCTTGCTTTAGCAGTTATAAACGCTAGTATAAGTTTCTTTGTATTTAGGTTATGCGAAATTTCACTCTCTATGGATATAATTGATAAAGTCCCATCATAGCGTCATGATAGATCACGTGTAGTTTTTAATAATTTTAAGTTTTGAGAAACTCCGTTCTCCTGTTACAACAGAAGCGGGCAGAGGTAAAGAAATCGGTAAATTTATCGGTAAGATTGCTTTCATAAATATAAAACACCAACAGGTAACGTACTCTTTGGTGAAACATCGAAAGGATTTTATTTCTTGTCCCTGTTCTTTTCACTAACATTTTTTTAGTATTTTTGTTCTAATTCTTTACAATGTTTTAAAATTTCATTGTTACTCCAGTTTTTTAAACTAGGTATACTGTATGTTACCTTGAAGTAATTATAATGTTTTGTATTGATTGAACCTTTCAGTTATTGAAGAAATAGTATCAAATATTTTACTGTAAAATTCAACTTTAAACTCTTGTCTTGTACTGTTGATTGGTTTGTTCACCTTGTAAAGGTTTCTTTTAAACATGTTTCCACTTCTTGGAAAATCAGTGTCCACTACCGAATCATCAGCAACTATATTTGCAATTGCATGTTCATAAGCTTCATCTGATCTACGATTATTTAGTTCTGATATAAGATTTTATGAACTGTCAGTCATTTGTAAATTAAAATTAGAAGTCTCCATTATTTCTTTTATCGCATTTAATTAATTTAAAATACCATGGCAGATGTTAATGGATTGAATGAATTTAAATGATTTAACCTTCTGAACCAAAAACTTTTTGCTTGATTCCATGTCTCTTGTTTGATCTTCTTGAAATTTATTAACGTCCTCAAAATTCCGATTAAATCCTTTTTTCAACGGTTTTAAAGCTTGGATTCTACTTCCCCATTTGGTGTTAAAGAGTGGCTTTAAAGTTAAATTTCAACATACTTTATCAAAACAAAACTAGTTTGTAGGATTAAAAAAAAGTAGTCATTTCCAATCCTTCGAAGATATAGCGGTAGCTAGATCAGATCCATGACACCGGGAACCCTAAAGAAATCTAGTGTCAAAAGCAAATATGCGTTAACATCCGCCAAAGCAAACGCCAGACAATCTTGGATGTGATCGGGGGAAGCCGGCTTCAGATTCAAATTTCATGCATCTCAGGTGCCCACTTTAGTCTTTTTTTTTTCCAATGGCAGATTGTATACAGTTACAACTGCAACAGTCTATTAATCTATTGTTCCCTGATACCAAGGAACCGGCCAGACACAGCGATTTCTTAGCCGCCGAGGCGTTGCCCCGGGTGCACCACAGGGGGTGGGCCACCATCGCACCCTCACACATCCCATAGGAACCCGTTTATAGGGTAGGCATCATTCACACACACAAGGAAAGGACAGACAGGATAGAAAGTACATCCATGCCTGAACCGGGATTCGAACCAAGGACCTCTATCCGTAGTCAGGCATGCTGACTACTAGAAAAGTTGGCCGGCACTTTAAAGTCTTGATGACCGTATGATCATATCTGTCCCCTTCGAAATCTAACGCACCCCCAGGAGTCTTCCAGGTGAACCAGAAATAGACTGGAAGGGTAAGCCAGACTTGCCTGTTTTCTTTCTTCGTGATGGAGAAAATTTCTTTATAAATAAGTTTGTATCATTGTTGAAGCAACTCAGTGCGACTTCTTTTGGCCAAGATATCTGCAACTTCATTGCCCTTGATGTTAACATGGGATGGAATCCATTGAAAGTGAGCATCCCTGCGCTTGGCTAAATTTTTGAGATTGTTAATTATCTCTATGCCCACAAGGTCACTCACGATACGCCAGTCCTGTAGGTACTGATCTGAGTTGCGGCTATCAGTGAGAATCTAAATGTCACTAGATCTAGTGTTGTGGAGGATGGTCTTTAATGTTTCATTTATGACGATTAAATCGCTTTGTAATACCGAGCAGTTTTCCCGGTTGTTTCTAGAAATCCTGATTGAAAGACTCTCGATGGAGACCAAGAAGAAAAGCTATTGTGAAGTAACTAAATTACTTCAAAGAAATTAACGGTTTCAAAGGAAATTTCCCCAGCAGCATTAACAGTTCGTGGGTTCGAATCCCACCCTGGGCATGGATGTTTGTAGTGTTTGAGAATCCACTTTAAACCGTAGGTCCCGGTATAATTAGCCTCGTGTGCAAAAAATGACTTTTGTGCGACAAATAAACAAAACTTCAGCTGCATCATTCGCAACTAAAGAATGGGCAGAGCAGGGGACATACAGGGCCATCGAATTACTTTCAATAATCTCTTGTTGCAATCTTTTGTGATTTCCTCTCCTATTTTCACCACTATCTTTAGATTGGCCTCGTAAACCTGATAAATTTAGTCCTAACGATTTCAAATGTCCTCACTTATGAATTCGTACAAACCATGTCCAGTAGTCTTCAGCGTACTGAAACCCTAAAAATTACTCTTCTCTTTGGGTTTTATTGATTTCCTCGTTCTTATAAACACATATAATTTTGCAACAATCAACTGTTCGGTATGACTGCATAAAGTGTAATATGCACAATTAGAGTGATATTTTGACAATTATTAATTTAACCATATAATTTAATTTCGAATGAAAATATGACTGAAAAAATCTCGAAGGTTTTTAATGTAGATTGTCATAAGTTAATTCTCATGATGGATTTTAGTTTCATTTTTACATTTTTCTAGAGTACTTATCAATGTTTTCTGTCTCTGAAATTCATTGGAAAAATTACAATTTAAGTTTGCCAATTGGACTGTAAAGGAATTTGATTTGTTCAGAAATATTATTCTAACTATACAGAATTATTATATACTATTCATGATTTTCAAATTAACTATACGAATGTCATTTTGTGATTTTATTCTATTGCATATTTTCTCTATTGTAACAAATTTTAAAAAAGTTTCAAATAAACCTTTCATTTTATTTTTACTTTTAGATCTTGTTTTCAGATTAATTCAGTTACTATTATGAGTCAGCATTCTCTTTGAAAGAAATTTTCATTGAATGTTTTTTACTCGGCTAATATTAAAAGCGTTGAAAATAATGAAATTGAAATGATAGCGATATTGTAATTTGCAGTTATTTCAAACATTCAAAATGATCCATTTGTTTTACAGTCTATGACTACAAATGTGATCATCTTAGTGTTAAAAAAATTTTTTTAAGCCTTTTTTCATACGAGAGGGAATAAAAGCTTCTTGTGCAAAAAAGTGACTGACTGTAGAATGAGGGCTGAAACCAGCAAATATTGAGAGTTTTAGAAAAACTCTCATTCGCTTAGTGTAATGCTCACTGTTATTTAGCTCCATTTGTGTTTAGATGTTGGGTACAAATATCATATTTTGATGTACATTTAATACACAATGATAAATTCATGTTGACATCAAAGTTCCATTACTTGCTCATAAATAAAATTATATGAATGAAAACAAAACCACTGTGTAAATAATAGAGACCGTAAGTTAACATAATGTTTAAAAATTAGTCAATTTGTTGTAGAAAATATACGCTCCTGAAATTTACTTATTTCCATCATGCTTTAATTAAGAGTTTAGATTATTATAGTTAGTTAAAATAAAATTTCCTTAATAGATAAAAAGAAATTTCCTCTCTTGTGCAGGTAAACGAAATAGCTGGGAAATTTAAAAATATGACTGAAAAAGCTATGGATGAAGCTATTGGAATTACTTCACTAGTCACATGTATTGAAATTTTAAAATTCCTATTTAACAACGTGTTTTTACAATTTACCTACAGGTAGATTATATCCAGAACAATGAAGCTGCAAGTTAAAATAAGTAAATATATTTTAAAGTTTTAACTAAACGGATTTTATTGGGCTGATTACATAATCAGCTAGAAAATATTTTGATGCTAGAAATAGTACTTCACAGAAAATTATAAATATTTCATATATTTGAAATACTTTGCTTGGCTCATTTCTTAAAATAAGATAAATTTGTAATTATTAGATTTTTCCATTTTTTTTATTATCCTGTACATTATTTTTTACATTAATTTCATTTCAGTATATTTAGAAATTGTTTGGTAATGATTTTCAAGGTCTTTTATGTAATTATAATCAATATCATTTCGAATTTTCTTTTTTTTTTTGTACCAATTTTATATTTTCAACAGCATTGTACTGATTTGAAATTTTGCATCTAGTAATTCCAGGGCAGTAATTTTAATGGTGAAAGTCTACAATTTTTTTTTGACAATGCTTGTTTAATCGGATCATTCATATAAAATTCTGGATATT
Organism: Latrodectus elegans; assembly: GCA_030067965.1. NCBI lineage: Eukaryota > Metazoa > Arthropoda > Arachnida > Araneae > Theridiidae > Latrodectus > Latrodectus elegans. The sequence goes on from CM057820.1 coordinate 3,750,518, forward strand.
TAAAAAATGACTTATAAAATTAGAATTTTTTAAAGCGTAGTCAGTTCATTTATAATCAGTATTAATTAAATCATACTCTCATTTTGTAAAATTAATCTTGAAATATTTAATTAAAAAATCATTTTAAATATTTTCTTAAATAAATCCTTCTACAACTTCCATCAAATATGAGCATTTATTTTTTTCAACTACTTCCCTAACTTGGAGTACACAAAGTATTGTGAAGAATGTTTAATTTTTTTATGTAAATATTATTTATTATAAGATTATTATTTAATTATTTATAAGATTTTTAGAATGAATGTTGAAGATCTGTTGAGGAAATTGTAAATCATTGTTTGGAGTAAAATATTTGAATTTAGTATATTAATTAAATGAATTTAAAATTCTATCATTTATTAGCTGAATTTTTAGTGACAATTAGCTTAGGCAAAGGTATTAAAATAAAGGAATTCTTGCACACTCTGTTGCTTTTCTCTGGAACTGTACGTTAAGTTACTCGTGTAACCTTCATAAAAAAATAGCATTTTAAAAAAGCATTTTTTATTCTTTTAAATGAGGGGAAAAGATTCAAGCAATTTATTTTAAAGCCTGAAAGCTGAATACTTAAATTATGCCTGGGCTGCTATTTCTCTAATTTTCTATCTTTCGTTAATCTTTTGGATTAAAAATTCTATTCATGATGATCAATACAATCCATTGAGTTATTTTCAATGTTTGGCATTTGTTCTCAAAAGTATTCGAAGTTAAAATTTAACAGTTTAAATCGTATTTTTGACACATGCCACTGATCAACATGAGCAGAATTTAAATTAAAAACTCCAAGTTCTGTCATTTCAATTCATTATAAGAGAATTCTCGCACATTCGTCAATTTGTCATTGAGTGACATGAGAATAAAAATGCAAATTAGTGTGTGACATTGTTGAGACATCAGTCTAGAACAGGAATATCAATCGTTATAAAAACAGGACCACCGCGCATATTCATCAATCGTAACTCGTACAGTAGCGAAGAGAAATGAACGTGTAGGAGGTCTTTCGGTGTTATTTGCTTAACGGCTTCCAAGTGGGCTTATCAGGTACTGCATAAAGTTGCCGAATATGTTAAGCGTTTGGTGATAGTGCTATGAATGAACGTACAGCAAAGCATTGGTTTCATAAGTTCAAATCAGGAGGTTTTTCATCTATGATTTGATGAAGCCGGTGTCTGATGGACTAGTTGTAAAGTGGTTACTTGTGCGCTGCTAACAACGAACCAAACAGTCGCTGCGGACTCGTGGTAGTTGGAATGTGTGCAACAGGTACTGCAACAGAATTGGACAGCACTGGTTAATCTCAAACGTGTACTGTTCTTGGTCGTTATGTCCAAGGCTCCATGTCACGCCGGTGGCCAGGAATACCATACAGCGGCTTTGTGCCATCCTCCTTACTCACCTGACGTTGCAGCATCAAATTACCTTTCATATTCCTGGACAATTATCTTCGTGAAAAATTCTTCATTATTGAAGCAGAATTGAGCCAAGCACTTTGCGTAAACACCCGAATTTTACTGCAAGGGGGTGGCACAACTGGAGACGCGTTGGCAGAAGTTACTAGAAGTCACCGGATTACTTTGAGGACTAAAAATAGGCTACGATCTCTGCACCTTGTGTTTTTTTTGAGTCATTAGAAACGGCAAGAACTATCTTGTATTACTTTGCATTAATATAGAATACAGAACATGGGTTCCCAAACTTTTTTTTCTTGTGGACCACTCTCAAAGTTTTCCTAGTTACGTTAAACGCCCTGCTACTACATTTCTACTTTATTCCCAAAACTCATAAAAATAAAAAAAAGCATCGTCAATTGGGGGGTTTTAAGAAGAAAAAAGGTAGCACATTTTCTTTGTTCTATTTATTCAAATATGTGTAGTTCCACAAACTTATAAACATTTATTACAAACAATGAACTCTGAAATATAAATCAATAATAAAAATAGTCATACTTTTAATGAAACGGACGTACTTGTTGAATTGACTCTGTGTGTGCAAATTATCAACATTTATCTTCAGTTTTGCACGAAGTAATCTCAAATATCCCAGTCTGTCATGTTCAATCTGCTCCTTCTTTTGTTAACAGGTTGGTAACGGCATTAAAACTCCTTTCGACAAGATATGACGAGGAAAATTCTATCACGCAAAAATCTTTCGCAATTTCCCAAAGTTCAAGATATTTTTCGGGGATTTCTGCCTACAGTCAAACTGTTCGACGATAGCCCTTTTTAAATTTCACCTTCAGTTCCTCGTTGGTGCTGAGTTCAAGTAGCTACTCTTGTAATACCACATTCGCCTCTTCCGTTTCATCAAATGGGGTTATGATCCATGGTGGTATTTCTATCGTCAGAATGATCTTCAAATCTATTTTTGTATTCATTATGCAGGGTATTTAAATGTTTAAGTCTGAATATCCTCGTCAAGACAGTCTGTGACAAGTGCGGAAACTGGGAGAATTCGTGCCGACTAATATTTTGTTTCATTAGTATCAATTTACCAAGTACGCTTGTTCTATTCAACTCTATGTTTGCACTGAGTCTCGGAATATTTTTGAATATCTACCTAGTGAATGATATCTGCCTACGTTGATGGGTAAATCCAAGACATAAGTTTTTTTTCTTTATTATGAAAACCAGAATTTTTAATGGACCCCCACTTACATCTTCTGAACCCCAGTTTTCTTTTCACGTCTAAGTGGACCCTCGTGTGGTCTCCTAGAGATCCCTGGGGGTCCACCTAGACCACTTTGGGAACCTATGATATAGGATATTAAATTATTAATAGCATGGTAATTGCTTCATCAATGTATAAAATATTATTCTGATATAGTCAAAATATAGTTTATTAAGAGCCGAATGGTTAGCGCTCTTGCCTTCGGTTCAACAGTTCGTGGGTTCGAATTCCACCTTGGCCATGGATGTTTGTAGTGGTTCGTAATCCACTTTAAACCGTAGGTCCCGGTCTAATTAGCCCTCGTGTGCAAAAAATGACCATTGAGCGACAAACAAGTTTATTAAGAATTTCTTAATTTATACGTTTTTTCTTGCCTGAGTGAAAGTGGCAGAAATATTTTTTGACTCTTTCGTTAAGGAATCCGTTCTGCTTATAGTTGCTCAGCTTCCATTTTGATGAATTACTTCAAATTTATTTCATAAGTGATTATATTAAATTAATTTATTTTAAAACATTTTTTCGTTATCCGATCTTTATATTAAATAAGATGCATAGAAAAAATAAACGAAGAGAATTCCAGAAGCAATAAAACTAAATATTTTTATTTCAGTAATATATATAAAAGTTACGAATGTGACTTCATTCAAATAAATAAAAGTAATGGAAATATTAAAATATAATTCTTAAAATTTACTTAAATGTTCAATGTGTTAATCTCAATAAATGCTTGCTTAAAACTGTAATATTTTTAGCTGACCAGTCAATGGATCCAATTTACTGAATTCTGTTTTAAGTTAGATCATGCATTTTGATGGTGTTTTGTGAAAAATGAGTGCAAGAAATTGATTGGAATCCTATTATAAATAGCATTTTGAGTTCGGTTATGTGTAATTATTCTAATGCTGAGTTCCATCCAAATAATGAAACATTTTCTCTATACTGTCCGTTACCAAATTATGTTACAAAATTTTACTTTGCACTTGAATACAAGATAAAGCTTTATAAAGTATAGTTTCTATTTTTTAAAATTAATACAAGATATACTTAATAAATATTAAGTCCTAATTTGGTTTTAAAACCCTTCTGGCATTTGCATGTAACCTATAGTGCTGCAAAACCAGTTCAATATCTTCAACGTTGTCGCTGAGGGCACAAAATCCAAAAATAAACATCTAAGATTCTTGTGACCAGTTAATATATAAATCAATTTAAAAACCAGGTGGAAAAAAAAAAGAATTTATACTTCATGAGCTGCGAGAGCGAAGTTATTAGGAAAAACCTTTTAGTCCACAACCATTGAGGTATTAATTTTTTGCAGTTAATTGTCCGGTGGTCAACGTGCCTGACTATAGATAGAGAGGTCCTTGGTTCGAATCCCGGTTCAGGCATGGATGTACTTTTTATCCTGTCTTTGTCCTTTCGTGTGTGTAAATGAAGTATGAATGATGCTTACCCTATAAACAGGTCCCTCTGGCATGTGTGAGGGTGCCATGGTGGCCCACCTCCTGTGGTGCACCCGGGACAATGCCTCGGCGGCTAAGAGGTCGCTATTTCTGGATTGGGTATCAGGGAACAATAGATTAATAGACTCTGTTGCAGTTGTAACTATCTACAATCTGCCATTGGAAAAAACTTTTTTAGCAGTTAATCGTATCTTTTTCAGGAGAAACGTGTTTCAAACAAGATTCCGGATAAGTCAACAAAAGATCACTTACAAAAAAGTCATTAGTTTAAGCCGATTAATCTACCTTTCCATTAGTAAGTATGACGGTGGATTCTTGAACGTATAAAAAATGAGCATTCACAAAGCATTCAGTTTGGTTTAGTTTATCGCTCAACGGTCATTTTTTGCACACGAGGGCTAATTAGACCCAGGAACTACCACTTAAAGTGGATTCCGAACCACTACAAACATCCATGCACAAGGTAGGATTCGAACCCACGAACTATTGAGCCGAAGGCAAGAGCGCTAACTATTCGGCTGCAAGCTCGGCCACAAATAATTCAAGCGTATATAAAATATGAATATTACCCACCAGTTCTTCTGCAAGAATATCCTGCAAGAGAAAAAGAAGGCAATCGAATCTGGGAAGGTATAATACATTGTGTCAAGAGTTTTATTCTTGTCATTACTTTGTATCCATTTGAAAGTAAGGTTTAAACATGGAAGTTCAGCCTGGAAAGAAGATCAATCGGGTATTTTAAGTTGGTTTGTTTGCGTCACTCAACAGTTAGTTTTTTGCCCACAAGAGCTAATTAGACCGGGACCTACGGTTTAAAGTGGATTCCGAACCACTACAGACATGCATACCCAAGGTGGGATTCGAACCCATGAATTGTTGAACCGAAGGCAAGAGCGCTAGCCATTCGGCTGCCAGCTCGGCTGTATTCTGTCTTGGACCGTCACTCATTTTTTATCTTCATAAATAGTGAAAGCAAGTTCAACCCTTCCACTCAGCCTATTAACTTGATGATTTGCTTATAAAGCATGTTCTAGAGTATTTTTTAAGAGAGAAAACGAAGCCCTTTTTTAAAGTGATTTTTTTTTTCCCAAATTATGGGCTTAGTTACGAACACAGATGACGTAAAAATCAAAATGCACATCTCACTGCGAAGTAACATTTTTGAAAAACGAAGTGACATTTTTTCGCTCCTCGGTAAATTAAAATTGTCAATATATGAAATAAAAATAGGAAAAAAATTATCACGAGATTCTCCTTTTAGAAATAGTAAAGTATTGTTTGTACGCTTTTAAATGAATTTTCAAGCATAATTTGGCTTTTTTTTTTTTAATGTAGTGTTGCAACAAAAACAAGTAGTAACAGTTATTAATGTTTATAATTTAAGAATAATGAAATTATCCATAATTTCAAACTTCCCTCGTAAAAAAAAAAAAAAAAAAAAAAAAGAGAAACAACTTATTAAATTTAAGAAAAAGTTTTTTATTCCTTTATTTATAGATTTTCGCAATTTTTAGATTTAAAAATTCTAGCATTTGGTAGATAATTATTTTATAAATTAAAATAAAAAGAAAGGGCATTAATTAGTAAAGATGCTATCAGTTTTTAATTGCTGTTAATTTAAGGATGAATCATAACGCTTTTCAAGGAAAATTTACAGCCTGTGAAGATTCTATCGCAGGTGGTAGTTCTGATGTGTGCTTTAAAACATGTATGGAAGTAGTTGGTTATTTTGTCTCCACTAAGTATCAATAAAACCACCAATTATCAACTCCGATCCGATAAACATCCAATTAAATTATTCAATTTATTCAAAGGCAGCTGAAGATGAAAAGAAAATCGACCGATTTGAAAACGTTTCCAGAGTAAGGAGCAGCTGAATTGCTTTTTTAACTGGGAAATATATTGTATGTTAATACGATTTTGATTTAATTTAAGGATTGGCAGATGGAAAATGAACTTGTGCTTATCTTTAAAATTCTTTGCGGCATGAATGTCTCATTGTGTTTTGAATCTTTAGCGTTTTCCAATGTTTTATGGGTAATAATATTTGAAATCCATACTTTCGTATAATCTTTTATTTCATGATTTTTTAAATTTTGGAAAGGCATATTTTAATAAATCTGTTAATCAGATCTTTATATAAATCTAGACCATAAGTTTTTGTCATCACTGTTTTTAAATAATGTAATACATAAATAAAAATTCCACACATCAGAGATTCATACTCTAGATAGCACTTCCTTTGTGAATGGTTAAATTTGAATGGCATATCTGTGTACTGTTTCATTTTAGGTACATGGTGATTATGCTCTGGCATTTTTCAGATGTATTTTTTTTATTTGCAAGAACATATTTTTTGCGTTATTGTACAAGAACAAAAATATAAAAAATCCTTAAATGTATTATAGGTAAAAACAATGTATGATAAATAAAATATTAATCTGTATTAAATTTAAATATATGGCTGAGATATTTATTTAGAAATACACTCACCTTCAAAAATCAAGGAATAATACGTTTTTCAAAGCTCATAGTAAAAAAAAAGACCTTTACAATTTATTCTTAGTTTTAAATGATAAAAGATAACTTGCATAAAGTTGCACAAAAACGCTAGATACCATTGTTTTTGATATAAAAGAACATGAGAGAGAGAGAGAAAGAGAGAGAGGCAAACACCAAGTTTTGTAATTACACTTATTTTCAACTTTTGACAGCAGTTTCATTGACAATAGTCAGAGGGCTCCCAGAAAAACTGAGCTAGCCATTTATTCGATTCGTTAAAATGCCATGTGATCTTATGGATAGAAACGTCAAACTGATTCTGCTATGGTCTTTAACGTGTCTCGCAGTGTGGTCCACCCTTTCTGGAATCAATATGAAACCGAAGCTTGTGTTCAGAAGGCTTGTTCTAAGGCGACTACGAACTATAAATACACCTGCCGAATGCCGCTTTCGCAACGAAAGAAGCATTTCTATGCAGATTTGTTGCAGACTACTAATAATTTTGAAATAGAGCAGCTAAACTTGCCTGACTAAAGACCAGCACCCCTCCCCCTAATATGTTTCGCTTCCATCATTTCAATATGAATTTCGCCTAGCTGGTAGCCGAAATGTTAGCGCTCTTGCCTTCGGTTCAACGTTTCGTAGGTTCAAATCCCACCTCGGGTATGGATGTTTGTAGTGGTTCGGAATCTACTTTAAGCCGTAGGTCCCAATCTAATTAGATCTCGTGTGCAAAAAATAACCAAAGCAACATAAAATACCTGATCGATCTTCTTTCCAGGCTGAACTTCCAGGTTTAAACCTTGCTGTGAAATGGATACAAAGTAATGACAAGAATAAGACTCTTGAAACGATGTCCTATACCTTCCCAGATTCGATTGCCTTTTTCTCTTGCAGGATACTCTTGCGGAAAAACTGGTGGGTGAGATTCATATTTTATATGCGCTTGAATTATTTGTGGCCCAGCTGGCAGTCGAATGGTTAGCGCTCTTGCCTTCGGTTCAAGAGTACGTGGGTTCGAATTTCACCTCGGCCGTAGATGTTTGTAGTGGTTCGGAATCCACTTTACCGTAGGTCCCAGTCTAATTAGCCCTCGTGTGCAAAAATATGACCGGTGAGCGAAAACAAAATTTTAATTTATACTCGAACGCACATTTGGTGGTGGACGAATAGAATAACTATTTCATTTAGATAATCTAAAATATTAATACCAGATTATACATTTTTAGCATGACATGTTCCTATTTGATCTGTGTTTTTTCACTTGGAAATGAAATCTAAATTTACAAAAATGTAATTTTTTTTGATAAATAAAGTTTAGTTTGTCGTTGATTTTTCATACTATTCAGAACACAATGACGAGATGCACATGGCTAAGTATATAGTTGAATACGTCAATAACACCAAAAGCTATAGTTCGATGTGATTCTAAATTTGATGTAGAAACTTGTCTATTGAAACTTTTTCGTTTTTATGTAAAGCGTTACTTTGGGTCTTATTCTGATATTATTTTCCTTGCTATTCTACCAGGAATGATAATAGTGTCCTATTTATTAGTTTTAATTAGCAATATGTGAAAATTATAAAAGGAAACAAGGCTTTTTAAGTGAAAATTGAATGGTTAATTCATGTACAATTTTTTACAGTTAAATCCTATAGAATGAGGTCAATGTTGCCATACTGAGCATGCAGCGTCAGTTTTTATTACGTACAGAGCAACTTAGGAAGCTTAACTATCTAAACAGTTTCGGAAACAAAATTCTCAATATCATTCTACATTAAAAATTTTTATAAAGAAAATAACTAATTTGGCAGCCGAATGGTAAGCGCTTTTGCCTTCGGTTCAACAGTTCGCAGGTTCGAATCCCACCTTGGGCATGGATGTTTGTAGTGGTTCGGAATCCACTTTAAACCGTAGGTCCCTCTCTAATTAGCCCTCTTGTGCAAAAAATGACCGTTGAGCGATAAACTAAACCAAACCTTATAAAGAAAGTGACAAATTTACAAGTTAAACAAAAATTTCTTTAACGCATTCACATAAAATTAAATGCTATGGATATATTTTATTTTCGGAATATAATATTCCGCAATAAAAATTTTAGAAATAATTTTGCTATAAGGAAATTTTCTTTAAATGTTATTTGTTGATAATTTAAGAATCGCAATATATTCAACTTTTATTGTGTTCACTGTTTCTGTAATTTCTAATTGTTTATTTTTCATATTGCTTACATTAGTACGAGCTCCAAAGTAGATCTGGTGAAGGTATTCATTGATCTTTTTCTTTGCATACAATATGACTTAACTCATATGTTTAACTTCTAAGGGGTAACATATCTTTTGAAAAAAAAAAAAAACGCATTAATCAAGAATGATAATAATTTTCCATTTTTTGTAAATTAAGGTTACCGAATTTTGCCACGAAAATAAAACGAGAATATCATTCATTATTTCTTCATATAATTTACGTATTCAGATGGCTATAGATTGTTTAACGCACTGGTTCATTTCTATTGGTCACGAGTTCGATTCCCGCTTACGTCTTTGCCATTATTAATTCAGAATTGATCTAAAAATGGGCTTAAATGAAGTAATTTCACTTTTAAAATTTTCTTAATCAATCATATGTAAAGTGATTTAAGCAAAGTACAATTTATTCAACTTTTAACATCAAGACTTAATGTTAAATAATCCAATTTTTGTGCAGTTACGATCAACTGTTATTTCTTGCTGACAAGGGCTAACTTAAAGCTTAAAGTAGAATCCTATGCTCTAAAGTGCCGAAATATAAATAAACCAACAGTTTTCAATTAATCGGAACGAACATTTCATGTCTCATCTTGCACAGAACGCACAAATTGAAAGACGAACTGATTCCCATTTCCTCCAGTTTTAATTGAAACTGAAAGTAAGAGATGTCCTTTAACAATGAATGGGATTGAACTCTTCTCTTACTTTGAAAAAACATTGCCTTACTATGTCGCCGTGAATTTGTTTTGATACCATTGTTATACTGAAAAAAAATAATTCTTATTTTTAAGCAGTTCTAATGATATCTTCGTTTTCCATTATAAGCTCTATCATGTTCGTGGCGTAATGGTAAGGCATCTCTTTTCCGAACAAACTGTCCAGAGTTCGATTCCAGTCACTATTGAGCAACGGGGAAATGGAGGGTTTATTCCCATCACTTGTATGTGTAGATTTTTCGGGATGGGTGCTGGACAATTTTCCGGGCATCTTTTCTTGTGAATTATGTATAAAAAGCATTCCAAAGAGATAAATATCAGTGCTTTTTAAAAACGCTTACAACCGCCTAAAGGGGTTGGGTGTTTAAGCTCTATCAGTGTCATTTTATTTATCGTTAACTCTGCAACCAGCTTTTACCTACGAAGTCCAACACAATCTTTTAATTAGGAATCATAGTAAAAGAATAATATTGATCTTTTTCTTTACCATAATCCACCTGGCGTCAGTCTTATTAACGCGATCTATGTTTCAAATCAGATATATACAAAAATTATTTTTTTTTACTTTTCAAATCAATACAGATTTGATAACCTTTCGATTTGCTTTTAGTTCTGACGGCAATTAGAAATTCTATAAGATTTTTCAGGAAAAGAATTTAAGAACTATATATATATATATATAAATATATTTGTAACCATATTCTTATATAAATGATTTTAAAAAATGTTCAATTCGATGAAATGAATTCCTTTTTACATTGTTTTAAATATATGAATATTAAAATGTTTATCACAATTTTTTGTTCAAATATTTTTTCTGGGAATATGTTGACCTACAAAATTTTCATACAATATCACCAGAAGGCGCTTTTAAAACTTTGGCGAATCAGAGCTGACCAAATAACGCCTTGTGCTAATTGGCTGAGAGATTTTGAATTGAGTAATCCGAAGACAGATGTCTATTTCTCATTGCTAATTTGCTCCTTGCCGATTTTGCACGTTGCTGATCTTGCTCGTTGCTGATCTTGCTAAGTTTGCTATTGCAAGTTTTTCCTAACTGCTATTCTGTGATTTATAAATCATTAGAAATTAATTTTCTAAAATTTTTTCTCTAAAATCAAGAACTTACATTTGATAGGTAAGTAACTACTTTAGTTAATTCATAATATATGTTGATTTTGATTGCTAATAAAAAATAAGTGTTCTTAATAGAAAACTGAAAGTTAGGGGGGAAAAAATGATAGGTCCATTTTTTTTTTTTTTTTTTTTCTAAAATGGAGATTTCGGTGATTGTTTTTATACTTAATTGATCTTCTCTTAACAAATGACTTTTTGTGCATTCAAAAAAGTTAATTTTGTTATTTTAGTAGTAATTTCCATATTTAATCCCCATAATGTCTTAATTGTTTCGAAATGTGATTAATTTTAAAAATTAGTGTTTAAAAATATTTCAATCGAATCTCCACTATCCGCTTCATAAGTAAACGTAAAGTTATTCTACATATTAGAATAATTGAATACTTTTCTATTACATACAGTTATTTTTTAGTCTTATAAATATTTTTAATGGATAGCAAATATAGTTAACATTTAGATTCAATTATTGAAAAATAAGTTCTATTATTTACCATAATTTTTACTTACATTTAACCCTTCTTAACGCCATACAACCACGAAATTAAAAGAGTTCTGAAATATAAAATTTAATTGTGTTTTCTATTTTATTTTTAATTTCTATGATTATTTTTACTATATTTTAAAATTAGTGTTTAATCTAACATTTTATTTACTATGATTCAGGAAAACATTATTTAACAACTAAAGTGGTTTTGAATTGATCTTACATTTGTAATATTGATAAAGCTTTTATGTATTGCCGATAAAAAAAATGAAAAACATAAATCAGTATTTGCAAAATTATTTTATCTAAATTACTTTAGGAATACTGTACTGTTTCGAAAAAATTGAGTAATTTATTCCTATCAACAAAATTGTGTTATTTATAAATGGAGGTTATTGCGGTATATAATATAAAGAGAAGATTGTGATTTTTAAGGACCAGCGTTTCTTTCATAAATTGAGAAAATTTAGAAGGGCACAATGACAAGATATTATGTTGCAATATTTGGGTTTTAAAATCTGCATTTTTTAAACTCATATTTACCCTTTATCAATATAATTATGATTTTTATGTTCTTTGAGTATCGGTGACTCTATAGTGTTCTAATAATTGTGTAAAAGTCTTGAAGATCATAAAATGTACTTGAATAATGAAAACTGAGATTTTTAAAAATTAACTTCTATAAAATTGTTTGATTCTCTGTTATGTCTGAAATATTAAGTTTTACTTTTGTTGGATAAAATGTTATACATATTTTCATGCATAGTTAGAAATCCTATTTATTAGAACTGAGTTTTTTTTTTTTTTTTTTCATATCCCGGGCGCAGCATACAGAGGGGCGCCAAATCATTTCAAAGCTAAACAAAATTTTTCTTCAGAAAATATCAATCTTTGTTTCATAATGTCAATTTTATTCGGACAAATGAACTTTTCTTTTTATAACTATTGTCATGTCCTGGGAAAAAATAAAAAAACTAAATAAATGAAGAAAAAAAAGATCCAGAGGGAGCAATCAGATTTGGAAAAGAAAAGTTGTTGATGAAAAATGAGGAAGAGCTGCAAGAGATTGCCATAAGCGAAACTCTTACTCTCATATATATATATATATATTTCATATTTTTGCTGGTATAAATATTTACTAGCATATGCTTGCGGTGTTTTGAAAATTAAATATTAAATTACTTAATATAGTTAAAATTATTCATTTAAAAGTAGTTTAAATGTTTTTATATGGGGAAATTTTTGATTCGTAACTTTGTTGGCTTTACATTAAACCATATATTAAAAACTTTTTCAAATGGTATAAATTAAAAATCTATGAATGTTTTCTTACTTTTTAAATTTTTTTTTCTGTATGCTTAAGCATACAGAATCTTTAATAGCGTAACAACCTATTACAGGTCTTGGCTGCTTTTACAGCACACCTTAATTATACAGAATATATTTCTGAATTAGTTCAATTTATATAAAAAATAAACCTTTAAACTTGAAAAATTCGTTCAAGAAATTTATAAAGAAATTGTACATATTTCTCATTTTACACTGTAAAATTTTAAAAATACGATCTTTAAATGATATAAATATATGGAAAAAACCTTCCTGCCATTGCTTGAGCAGCACTAACAAATTGATTCTTAATCGAAATAAACTTTAATAAAATATACTTTAACATCTTCAAACAGTTGGCACGAAGAAAATTTTCACTACTACGATAACCGATTGAGAAAACTTTAAACTAAGCGATATAACAGTTAAAATATATTTTATCTCGGCAATTGTAATTCTTGTTAGTATTTTGAATCAATATAAAACTTGGAAGAACAATATAGTGCATCAATGAGAATTTTTTCCCCTTCAATGGTTGGAGTATATCGGGATGTATTGTTCTACCCAAGGAACCGGCCAGAAATAGCGACCTCTTTGCTGCCGAGGCGTTGCCCTCGGTGCAACCACAGGGGGTGGGCCAACATCGCACCCTCACACATGCCATAGGGACCCGTTTATAGGGTAGGCATCATTTATACTTCATTCACACACAAGGAAAGGACAAAGACAGGAGAGAGAAAGTGCATGTATGCCTGAACCGGGATTCGAGCCCAGTACCTCCCTATCCGTACTCAAGCACGTTGACCATTAGACAAGTTGGCCGGCTATGACAAAAGAAAAATATTTTTGTTGTGTCTGTATTGGCATTCCGTTACTCATCAGATATTTGCATTGATAATGCTATGGCATAATCTAGCTAAATAAACTGAAATTAGATGAAGACTTGTTAACAAAGGTCTTCTAATTTTGAAATCAGAAAAATGTTTTATTGTTTAAAGATAAAATATTATGAGCTACCAATATTACGTTTTGTGATTTAAACTTTTTACAACATAATCTTTGTTTACATTAATGGTCTTAATGATATCATTGAGAAAGCTATTTTAAATGTGAAATTTCCCATAAAGTTAAAGTTATTTTTCATGAGTTTTTCTGAAATAAAAGGAAATGAAATATTCTGTTTAATATGTGGTAAATGAAGTGTTTAAAAAAGATTGCGAAAAATAAGGTGAGTTTATCCTAAATTAGGAGTGTAAAGTCTTACCCAACTACTTTTTTGCAATAATTAGCTAAAGTTTGAAAAGTTAGTAATAATATTATGGAATTTTTGAGAATTTGTCAAGATGAGTTATAGCATACGTTCAACACCTAGTCAACAATTTGTATAATCTTTCATAAATAAGCATTTTTCTCCCTATTGTGCATTAATTGCTTCAATTGGTTAACAAGCTAGAAAAAATACATTAAAAATTTTAAAGACAATGTTAATTATGTCAAATCATTTAAATCAATTTTCTTAAAAGTTAAAAATTAATTAGGCAACAAATATCCAGAGTTCAAAACTGCAATATCCGGATCACAAGGCCTACAGTGCCCATATCTGCTCTCACAACCGAGGGCCCTGGGGTGTGTAGCATGTCCCGGTTAGGTGGTCAGCCCAAAGCTAAATCCCCGATGTTCATTTTAAAAGCATGATTGGTACTCAGTTAATCGATCCACTGAAAGGCTGAGTTGACCTATCCTGAGAATCGAACCTTGGACCTGATCTTGTGAGCACTAAGTCATAATTTTTCATAACAAATGTAAAAGTTTGGGTGAAAAGTGATTCAACAATTTTAAGTATAGAAAAATTTTAAATGATCAAATTTGATAAAGTAATGGTACAATTCGCTTCAGTAAAGACAAATGTGAATAGTGTAGTATATTATACACTGCGAATAATTACATCTGCTTATCTCTGATATGTAAAGAATAATTTCTCGTTTAAAAGTTTTTACGTTTCTTAAAATAATTGCATTAGTATGTAATTTAGAATTGCTTGACTTATCAACTGACTTTGACAAAAATAAGCTGATATTTCAGTCAAGTAATAACTGAAAGGAAGTCGGCTTGCCGAAACCTATAAACGATACAAATAACTACGAAAGGCCTAGGAGAAAAATCCTTTCCACTAAGTAAATCTGGCACAAACTCAGCAAAATTGTAATAAATTCTTGCGTATTGATTCACACTGCATATTGAATAAAAACTAAAATTAAAAATAAGTAAACAAAATGTAACTTAAATTTGTTGCTTGAACGTAAAAAAAGGTAAATGAAAAAGCTAAGAATGAAACAAAGTGAACACAATAACTTAAAATTATTTTACTAAAAGTTAAAGCCACATAAAATTTCACGTTAACATAAATCTCTGGTCTCGTATTGTTCCATGATAATGTGATTTTGCCATTTAGGTAAGCAACGTAATCTTCTGAAGTTCTGTGAATGAACACCAGTATTAGGAAAAATCCGTAACTGTAGAAGTATCAAGTTTATATAAATTGTTGATTTTTCTTGCTGTTTTGTACCTACGGTGTGCGGCACCACTTTTCAAACTGAACCATAATCTGGTGTGAAGTGCGACTTATTATTCACACACATGCCATAAATACTCATTTTTAGGGTAGGCAACCATTCACAACCCATTCATACAAGGAAATGACAAAAGAGGAAGAACCTCCATGCCTGAAGCGGGAATCGAACCCAGGACCTCATCTGCAATTAGGCAAGCTGACCACTAGGCATGGTAGGCGGAATAAAGTTTTTTGATATACAATAAAATTGTGGAACATTTTAATGGATCATTGAATGTCAATATGAGATAACAGTTGACAGAGGCCAAGATTGATTGATGGTATGTAATCTATGCAAATAGAAATCAATACAAATTATGAAATATCTCCTACGCTATAATAAATATTTGATACAAAAAAGGCCTTCCGTCATATATGAACTTCAAATGATATTATTTTTTAATAACTTTATTATCTTAAAATTTATCAAATTGCTTATTTTAAGATATTTATTAAACTAGTTGTAAAGTATCGTGTTTGTAAATTTTTAGTTTTGAATTCTCATGTTTTGATATCTTCAATTTAAAGATCTTAAAACTAAAAAACTGTTAACTCTATATTTTATTTTTAAATTAATTTATTTAATAGAATAGTGAAGTTTAAAATCTGATTCTAAATTGTTTTTCCATCAATCGGAAGCATTTTTTAAGTGTTTCATTACATCAGAAACTTCTTTTAAATGTTATATTTATGGGTAAATAATAACAATGAGTAATATTTTATTAAAGCATGTGTTACATTTAGAATTTTATTTCTAAAATTTCTGTGTTGTATATAAAATATATTATCGCCGGCCTATAACATCAGCCGATCGACGGTGTAGTGTGAGAAGCTTAAATATATGTTGGCGGCAGATTGGGCGAAATATCGGAAAAATAGTAAATATCAGTTTTGAAGAATTTGCGTTCTGTGGAAATGTGAAATATTGTGCTGGTGTGTGAATAACCAGTTGTACAAATTTGCTTCGAAAACATTTCTATTGTGTTATAGGATATGCGTCAAATGGTCGATAATAGTTGGCATTGTAAAGTTTGTTATTGTAGAATGTAAGAGAATAAATGTACGAACTGAACTTGACATACTAAATTTGAACTTCCATTTCGTATCAGAAATAACAGTTAATAGGAATACAAATGTCAGAAAATTGTTTGCTTAAGAGTTTTCCCTGCGTCGCAAGATTCAATTCTGTTAGCAAAATTGAAACTTGCGTTAAGAAAGTTTTTGCCTGATATATAGCTTATAGATGTTAAACTGTTAAATAGCTTATAGATTTATAAATTGATAATGTTCATCATATGTTTATTTTGAATTAAATATTAAATAAAATTTTTTTTAAACACGGCTTGAACAATTTATTAAAATTATTCTCTTAATTTCCACATAGTGACATATTTTGAAATAATTTTAAATATTCTTAAAATGTTTAAAATTTTTAATATTTAAAATTATTAAAAAATAAAGTGCTAAACGAATATCTTGTGTAGCATAATTATTGAGTTAAAAAATCCATTTGCTCTATATAATTGAAGATAATATGTCAAAGTAACGAACTCGATTTTAAAGGGAAATTATTTTGGACTTGATCGATTATTATTGGAATGTGTCAAAAGTTCGAATTCAGATTTTATAGCCCAAATGTGTTTCAGAGCTAGTTTGTTAAGTAAAGACCATTTACAGAATAGCAAATGAATAAGGAGGCGCTAGTAGCTTACTGATTAACCTTATTGTCCAATTCGTTAATTTTGAGGCTTTAATTCTCACTTCAGACATGAATGTTTCCAAAAATACTTTAGAACATTTACAGGTCAAATTAGTAGTGTGGTAAAAAGCATACGAGAAAACAAACTAAACAATATTTTATAGAAATATAAATTCTATGACGTACTCTTCCAGAATATAAATTACAAATAAATCCATTAAGTGTCCATAAATAGCGTAGATAGGGTAGAAATACAGAAACACCATATTAAAATAAACTATTTTAAAAAGCCTTTTCGAAATATAATTAATATGTAAGTAGTATTTTATTTTTCTTTATTTTCATTTCTCTTCCGCAGATTAAGAAATGGCACATCACTTACAGGCTATTTTTTTTTAGTATAAATAAAAGTTCAAAAAAGTAACGAGAGATTTTTTCCAATCTTTGTTTGAAGTAAATACTTATGCAGCTTGTTTTCTTAACTTTTACTTAATTCGAAATTTAGTAAAATTTTATACTTATGCTCCTCAGCTTATATTGCTTAAAAATTTTTAAAGTATAATTTAAACAATGTCAATGTTTGCCGTATAATTTTGAATTAAAATCAAAGTTAAAATTCTTAATTTTTCTGACTAGAGTTTTTATTTCCCAAATAAATGGTGACTCTGATTACAACGGGTCATAGTAATAAGATTCGTGCACAAAAACTGACCGTAAAGTGACAATCCAAAGCACAGAAGACATCCTTCCACTTAACGCGTCATGCTCAGTGAATCAAAAAGCTTCAAGATAAGTTTCTAGTTTATATTAAAATATAATTTTCTAATTGTCTCTATCTTTATTCTTTCAGAGATGTCTTCCTCATCAATTTCTTCGGTGGAGTCTGCAAGCTTCACCAGATATAATGACAAGCTGCAACTTTGGGAGGCCAGACGTCAGAAAATGGCTGAGAAGTTTAAAAAAAATGATGGTAAGTTTTTCACTGCTTCCTCTTTAAAAATCTTTTGTATTCACCGTTAAAAGTCCATTGACTGAAAGTAACTTTTATAAAAAGTACATATACAGTGGCACAATTGAGGATACACTTTACTTTTACTTGATAAATCCAACTTTCAATCGAAATAACTCATTAACCAGAAGTGCAAACGTAATTTTATTCTTAGACATAACAAAAGGTTTAATTAACAGTAAAAATAAAAGTAAACGACAAAATTCTAGAAGAAAAATTTTCAGAGGCATTTCAAATAAACATAAGCAGATTTCTACCTTAAAAAAATTGAGGATACACCAATGATGTTTTTCTCTTATATCGCATTCAAAGACAGTCAATATTTGGTTGTATGTCTTTTGCTTTTATGTTCCAAACATCTTGGTACCGATTCAACAGATTTTTTGGTGGCATCTGAGGTTATATTTTATCTTATTGTTCTTGTAACACTTGCTTTAAATGGGATTTGCTTATAATTTGATTTTTTAGACCGCTGTTTCGAGTGTGGCCCACAAATTTTATGATATTGATGTTACGGGACTGTGGTGATGTGTACAACTGTTGCTTACGACGAAAAAGACCACATTTTGACCTTGTGTACTGTATGTCTGATGTCGTTCTCTTGCTGGAATATAAAATTTCCATTTAAACCCAATTTTCTTGCAATTTTTTGAGACTATCACGGAGTATATCTATATAAAGTTTATGATCCATTATGCCATCTATGAAAACTAAATTTCCTACCCCATTTGAAACCATACAACCCTAAATCATGACGGAGCCACCACCATGTTTAACGCTAGGACGTAAATCTTTTTTGTATCCAAACCGGTGTTCGCAATTCTCCAAACGCTTCGACCATCGCTTCCAAAAATATTCAATTTACTTTCCTCAATAACTTTTGGAAGATATATTAGATATATTACATATATTATAACAATTATATTTATCTGTCTTCAATTGAGTTTTTGCAAACACTAAGCGCTTTTTTGATTTTGTAAGTTTATAAATGGCTTCTTTCGAGCTGCTCGACTGTTATATCCAGCATGTCTAATAACATTTTTCAGTTTCAGCACTTACACTTCTGTTCATTATTCGAGGATTTCTGTAGAGAGTTTGACTGAAACAAGTTTAGGATCCATCTTGACATCTTTCAAAATTTTACTTTTGCTACATCACTCAGAATACTTTTCCTTCCTCTTTTATTTTCAATTAGTTCATCGCTTTTAAATCTTCCAATGATTTTCTGAACACACGAGTGGCTTCTACCAACAATTTCACGATAAGATTTTCCTTAAATAAGCTGAGCTGGATGCCGAATGGTTAGCGCTCTTGCCTTCGGTTCAACAGTTCGCAGGTTCGAATCCCACTTTGGGCATGGATGTTTGTAGTGGTTCGGAATCCACTTTAAACCGTATGTGTCGGTGTAATTAACCCTCGTGGGCAAAAAATGACCGTTGAGCAACAAACCAAACCTTTCTTAAGTAATCTTAATATACATATATTCTTACATGAATATTAGTCTCTTTCCGAGGAGCCATTTTCCATTTGAATTTGCGACTTCAAATTCACACAATTAACTTCAAACGACAAAAATAACTGTCGAACTTTCAAATAACATTGCCCAAACCTAAATTATACTAGCAAGCAGAAGAAAAATTTAGTGGTTGTTACACAAAAATTTCATTCGTGTATCCTCAATTTTTTAGGGTAAAAATCTGCTTGTTTATTTGAAATGCTTCTAAAAATTTCTTTTAGAATTTTGTCATTGATTTTTTTTCTTTATTTGTTCTGTAGCTAATCCTTTTGTGTTATGTTTAAGAATAAAATTACGTTTGTACTTCTAGTTAATCTGTTATTTCGACTGGAGAAGTTGAATTTATCAAGTAAAAGTAAGGTGTATCGTATCCTCAATTGTTTGTGCCACTGTATACAAAGACAACGAAAAATTATATGAATAAAATTATTCCCGAAAACATAAGCATTGATTTACGAAATCTTAAGTAACAAGCAGTTTGATATTTTTTAATTAGCAGAAATTCATTATTCAGCAAACTTAAGGAATACAGTAACAAAATAAAACTTGAGATTCTTTAAGTCATTTAATTTTTTCGAAATTTCTATCTTTTCAACAAAACAATATTGCTTAGGACCAAAAAATTTTAAGCAATGGATAACTTCAAAATGATGTACTAAAAACATAAATGCTGAATTTAAAAAGAAATTTTCCATTTTTCGAAGAATTCGGGGAAAATATTTTCAGTTCCCTTTACATATCTCGTGCCGTGCTGGGAGCCAAATATTTAGTGCTCTTGCCTTCCCTTTAATAGTTCGTGGGTTCGAATCCTATTTTGGACTTGGATGTTTGTAGTGATTCGGAATCCACTTCATGCCGTAGGTCCCGATTTAATTGGCACTTGTGTGTTTAAAAAACGATCGTTTAGTAAAAACGAAACAAATCTAACAAATTTCATTTGCAGGGGGACAATTCGGGACAATGGATATTGCAATACCCTTTTGAAAAAAGAGAAAAATCACCCTTTCATTGATATTTTTAGCACTGTGAGTACAAATATTTGAGCAAAAGGCCTGTCAAGGAAAGACGCTTTAGCGGAAACGTACTTGTATGTATAAAGCGGAATTAAACTGAAACCGCTACGAAGTCTATGATTAGCGAATCGTTTTTCTGCAGAGATGCCGAATAATTTTGGTTTCCTTGAAACTCAATGGTAATTTATCTGGCATGTTTCTAGATATTAAAAACTACTCTTAATAGTATAAACACAGCCTTTAAAGAATTCTTAGAAAGTAACTAAAGTGTTTTAAAATATCAATTTGGTAAAAGATTTCAATTTGGCTGTGTGATAAAAGGTAAGTCTAGTACGAATCCTCTTCTCCATAATTTTTCAGGGAATATTAGTTAAGGCAATAATAGGTCTGTAATTTTCAGGTGAGGATGCAATTTTTTAGGTCTCTCTTCTCCAAAATCGAATATCCGAATATTTGTAACTGGAGAAATAATCAAAGATTAAAAATGAATAGCCCATTCAGTTTGGCTGAAAAAAAAATGAAGATAATTTCCCAATCTGTTAAGCAATCCTCTCTAAAACCTTGTGTTAGCTCGAATGAGGGCCTACTCGGAGTTCCTTCCACACTGAACTCATGTCCGTCTCGAACAAGAACTCTGATGCTCCCGATTGCCTGAGACAGCTGGCTCTAGAAGTCATAGAAGGCATTCCCAGTGATGCCACTTCGGTATACACTGGCAGTAAAGACGAGTTGAACAACACTGGGAGCGGGGTCTTCACCGAGAGTCTTTCAGTCAGGATTTCTAGACGCAAACTGGAAAACCGCTCGGTATTCAGAAACTATTTAATCACCATAAATGAAGCATTAAAGATCATCCTCCACAACGCTAGATCTGGTGACATTTGGGTCCTCACTGATAGCCGCAGCTCAGTTCAGTACCTACAGGACTGGCGTATCGTGTGTGACCTTGTGGGCATAGAGATTGTTAATAATCTCAAATTTAGCTAAGCGCAGGGATGCTCACTTTCAATGGATTCCATCCCATGTTAACATCAAGGGCAATGAAGTTGCAGATATCTTGGCCAAAAGAGGTTGCACCGAGTTTCCCAACAGTGACTACAAACTTATTTATAAAGAAATTTTCTCCATCACGAAGAAAGAAAACTGGTAAGTCTGGCTCACCCTTCCAGTCCATTTCTGGTTCAACAGGAAGACTCCCGGGGGTGCGTTAGATTTCGAAGGGGACAGACATGATCATACGGCCGTCTCAAGAATTAAGTGGGCACGTGAGGTGCATGAAATTTGAATCTGGGCGCACGATCTTTTCTTTGTGCACAAAATGCAATCTGAAGCTGGCTTCCCCTAATTACATCCTAGATTGTCTGGCGTTTGCTTTGGCGGATGTTAACGCATATTTGCTTTTGACACTAGATTTCTCTAGGGTTCCCGGTGTCATGGATCTGATCTAGCTACCGCTATATCTTCGAAGGATTGGAAACAACAACAAAATATCAATATTCTTAATTTTGACATTTTTTTTCTCTTCTTCGTAGAGTTTTTCTTTACTTGATGAGGATTAGAAACTTATTCGAACTTACCCTTCAGACCTTCCTTCCAAAGCCCACTGTTTTGATTCCTAATATTTTGTACATTCAAAGACCGCTTGCAGGAGCAAACTCACTTGCGCTTGTTGCGCCGTTGAAAGTTTCATTAAAATCAATAAATACTAATTACATCTCGTTCTTCGTTGTCAACTGCTATGAAGGCTACAAAATAAAGTAGTATGTAGTCTTTCTCTCCTCTCTGTTAAATTCCCCCTTACCAAAATCCTAAATCAAAACGCGGGATAAAGAAATCTCCTTCAGGAAGTACTAAAGCCATGAAAACTTTAAAGCTAAAAAATGCTAAGGAAAGCTCGTAAAAAAAAAAAAAAAAAAAAAAAAAAAAAAAAAAATTTCAGTCCAGATCCATGAAGCCTTTTTTGACATTATAGGCAAATATGGTTTCTCTCCACCACTCGGCCTAGTTGGCGGCCGAATGGTTATTGTCTTGTTTTCGGTTCAACAGTTCGTGGGTTCGAATCCCACCTTGGGTATGAATGTTTGTAGTGGTTTGGAATCCACTTTAAAACCATAGGTCCTGGTCTAATTAGCCCTTGTGTGTGGGGGGGGGAAACCCGTTGAGCGACAACATACAAACTAACCCTCTCCACCACACGGGTGATAAATCATTTGACAAGAACCAGATGACAAATGCTCTCGTGCTCAGTTACGCAAATGGATCTTTTTTGATTTAATTGTTGGAATTTTTTTTTCCAGCACAGATGAGTTATCTTTTCGACTTGTAATCTTGCGTGCCTACCTATTCTAGTATATTAAGCTCATTATAAATAAGAGTGAATACTCAGCAAGCATCATCCACAGACCAAATTGACACCTTTTTAAAGAGATTAGCAGGTCTTTTAGTTCAATGGATGAGAGACTATGATTTTGAATTTAAGTGCAATTAAGAATTAAATAACTATTTAAAAAATCTGCTGATAATTTACTATAAAATTAAAAGCTAGTTAAAAATTAAATTGTACTCAAATGTATGTAAAAATTACTTTATAGATAATTTAAAAATTTGTTAAATTAGTAATTGTTTATTTTCGCTGGGAAAAATCGCTTCTGATTATATTTTTTATTTAACACGCGTATTAGTATAAATTTCCTGTTATGAACACATGTTAATTTCTCTTACAAAAAGAAATCTGATATGATTAGCTTCTTTCATTTGAAGAGTGTTTTCTGCCAAAATAAGATTTAAAATTCTTTCATAAATTTTTCCATTATGCAAGGAATATTATTTTAGTTGTTGTATTGTCTTCTGTGATTTGTCAATGAGTATTTAATTGTCAGAAATTGTTTGATACAGACATTTTCATTTAAAAGAATCTAAAATAAACCTGGCTATAAATTGTTTAATAAACTCTTTAGAAACGCATTAATTTTTTAAGGGGTAAGACATTTTTTTAAATTTGAAATTTTAGATTTAAATTTAATAAATGGCGATAAAATTTAATTTACATATAACACCTGTTTTATTGAAAAAATGAGATTTCAATAGAAAAGCATTTTCAAAATTCCATAATTTACTTAGTGTGTGTTGAATGCATTTAGCATATCTTGACAATATTTAACACTTAAACATAACGGCAATAAGTCATTAATAAACATTGTTCCCTAAGAAGAAATTCGTGTTTTTTAGTTGATTTGTCAGCGCTCTTCGGTTTAACTGTTCTTGGGTGCGAATTCCATTTTAGGAATGGATACTTGTAATGGTTTGAATCCACATTAAGCTGTAGGTTCCAGACTAATTAGCCGTCGTGTGCAAAGCAATCGCACATCACCTGTCCATGGTATCTGTAAATAATTACTTCTAGACTAGCCGTTTATGCAGCAGTCCCTCAGTTGTGTTAAAATTATGTCTACCTCTTATCCTTTACATTCCATAGTATTAAATCCTATTCATAAGAGATGCTTCCAATTAAATCACGTAAAAGATTAATTATTTTTTATCAAATACTTGAAAATCTTGGAAGAATTATGATGGAAAAGCATTCGTTTTTCTTAAAGTTTGAATGATAAAATCGGGTTACTTAATATTTAAAAATATTACTATGTATTATGTTTCTGAAAGAAAGAATCATTCTAATTTATTTTGATGGAATTGATTATATGAAAAACATTTCTGAAAAGGTACTGGATATACAGTTTGAGAATTATATATTTATTAAAACATTTTTGCACAGAATTTCATATACCGTATTTTCCTGTTTATAATCCGCAGCGGCTTGTAATCCACATGGCTATTTTTTTTCGTGTAAAAACGATACATAATCCGCAGCAATTACGATAAATATCCAAAACTTAGTAGTGATAATGTAATCAAATAAAATTCTATTGATGTTCAAATGAAAGAAATTAATTATTTTCGAATAACGCATTTTTTAATACATTTTTATTTTCCAGCTGCGCTTGATTTTTGTTTGTGCGTTTGTCACCATTATCACTGAAAATCCGCACAATAAGCATCGTCGACACTTCGGTACAATGTCTTAATGTAGTTACTTCCATTTATCAACAAAATTTCTGCTTCCTTTGGCATATTTAAAAGAAAATTTTAAAATATTAGATTGCCAATAAACATTTGTCAATTCTCCGATTAAAATCGTTAAGAATTGCGCGTTAAACAAATCTGAACACTTGCGCATGGTTAAACATTGACGAGTTCTATATCACACTGTGCTTTATTAAAAGTAAAATCCTTTGTTTATAAAACCAGATAATAGAATCAATTGGCAAAGCCAAACCTAAATTTTTGTGACGTTATACATTCGTGGCGAATGAGCGTCAGTTCGAAGGAAAGCTGAAAAGGAGGAAATGTTTTTATTGCAGAGCGGAATAAATAGAAAATGTTTCTCTAGCAGAAAATTTAATAACTGAAAGTTATGAAACTAATTTATTTTCATATATCAACTTGCAAACCAAGTAAATTTATACAAAAATTAAAAATCAGAAATGTTTTTATTTTTCAAAATAAATCCTGATTATTTTTAAAAAGGAATGAATGTTAAGACTACTATGAATGACCCCATGAAATTTATTTTATTTATCATTACTTTTTTCTGCTGTAATCAAGAGGTGAGACGAAATAGAAATTTGCCTAGGTTAAGTTGTGCATAAGGACAGTTAAAAATTGATACATTTTAAAACAAAGAAAATGTTACCTTTGATCACTAAATTTATTTACAATATTTAAAAACCCTCAAAATCTGATTCATCAGAATCGGAAATAAACTCGTAACCTCTTCATTAAATGTATGATTTGAGTCACTAGATAGCCTTCATTGTTGGATAGTCATTTTCATATACAAAATTGCCTTTTCTAAATGCGTTTTTTATTGCATCTTCCGAGACATCGTTCTAAGAGCACAATACCCAGTTGGAGACATTTTCATATAATGTGCACACTTTAATATTCCAGTCCTGGTGAAATTCCTCCCCTTCGGACATCCAGTGCTCCCATAGTTTTCTTACCTTCGATTTAAATCATGGGTTCCCAAATTTTTTTCTCATGGACCACTTTCAAAGCTTTAATATTTTCGGTAGACCCCCTGCTGCTGCATTTCTACGGTGCTCCCAAAACTCCTTAAAAAAAAAAAACACCATGAATTTGGGGGTATTAAGAAAAGAAGATAAACACATTTTCTTGTGTCCTAGTTATTAAAATAATACTAATGGTTATTCAAAATTGCAAACTATTACAATCAACAATTGACTAAATTCAACAATGAACTCTGCAATGTAAATCAACAATAAAAAATAGTCATACTTTTAATGAGATGGTGCATGGGCAGCACTTAGAAAGTATCGACATATGGTGTACACTTTTACTATTATCTATTGTTCTATTCTGTATTTGAACTGAATCTCGAATATTTTCGAGTACCTACATATTGAATGATACTACCTGCCTACGTTGATAGGTAAATCACAGCCAAAATTTTCTTTATTATGAAAACCAGAATTTTTTGTGAATTCGTTTTCTTTTCATGTCTATGTGGATCCCCGTGTGGTCTCCTATGGACCCCTGGGGATCCACCTGGACCACTTTGGGAACCTATGATTTAAATTGCCTGTTAATTCCAATTTCTAAGGGCTGTAATATTTTTCGGATTCCTCCAAGAATTACAACAATTCTTCAATGTAGATTTAAAGGCCTGTTTAACATTTTCATGTAAATGAGCTTTCATACAGTCCATAATTTAAAAAGGCTTTCGGGTGAGAAAAATTCTTATGTTACTGCAAGATGCTATGTTACCATGACATCATAATTCCTTCATTCATCCAGGATTTCTTTATCCTAATTTCCACGCCCTTAGGAATATTTCCTTTCCTAAGTGTATTTGTTTTGAATATCATCGGAAGCAATTTCACACCGTTTGAGGTTCAGCATAGAACTATTTCAAATGAGGTGCTTTCATTTCCATTATTATTTATAATAATGCTGCTTATTCAATGAACAGTTCTTGTAAGTTTAAGGATAATGGAACTTCATCCATATTAAAAATCAAATCCGATGTAAAATTGTTTTCTTAACTTTTTTTTACACAAAATGTCATGAAGTCATATTTTTTTTGTCAATCTTTGGGTAACTTTTGACCGGCCAATTAACGACAACGTACAGTTAAATTATTCATTTTCGTAAACAGGTAGCACGGCATGATTCTACCAGAGATGTTCTTAATACCCATTTCTCGTGAAATTGAGCTTTCATTCTAGTTTTTATAGTCGAAACTGCTTTTCCATTTCCTCTTTCACTCAATATCCATTTATGCAGTTCTTTCTCAATCTCTGGTCAGTGAGGTGTTCCACTGCGATTAGCCCTTTTACGTCGATCAGTTCTCAAAATTCTTTTTTCCACAATCAAATATTTGACTCGCCAATCCCAAACGATCTTGCAGATTTCCTATTTCAGAAGCTTTGTCTATAGCTTTTAGTTTAAACTCTGCTGTGTAACTTATTCCTTTTCACTTAAACAGGACGATGAGTAAATACTTTCAGGACACAACTGCTCAAATCAAGACAAAATGCGTAGAACTGATTTCAAATTCGTTCAAGAATGATTTTCGAATAATCAAATTCGTTCTGTTGTAGACAAACTTCCAATTATGTTCAAGGATAAATCGGCCTTGAATACAAATGGACAAAACTAAGTATAACTGAATACTACAAACTAAGTCCAGAAATTTTCAATCGCCGTCTGTTATCGATTTCATAAAACAATCTCTGCATCTTTCAAAATTTAAATGTAAATTTTTGGTAGAATTTTTTTTATCAAATTATCTATGGCAGCATATAATATGCACAACAAAATCTGGAACTTTTTAAACACTTAATCTGTGGTTTATGCACAGGAAAGTACTGTAGGAAACGCACACATGCCAATGTATAATAAGTATATTTCATAACTAATCATATTTATAATTTATATATTGTAAATTTAATTACTAAAGGACATATATTGATATATTTTATTACAAAGATATGTAAGTGTAAAGTACATATGTTTAAGACAAAATGATTTCTCAGCTTGACAACTGCAAAAAATATTTTGAAATATTCTTTTTCATTTCAGATAAAATTAGAGCTAGGCAGGAAAGAGGAGCTGAAATGAGAGCTCGAAGAAGGCAGGCTCGTGACAATCACTACTCCTTCAATCGTAAGTTTTCTCATCCTTATAGGTAGAGTTGAATCTTTAGAAAATTAATTTCTTTAATTTCATAAAATTGTAATCCTATTTTACCTGTAAAAAAAAAGCAAACATTTATAATAATTTTATATTTCCATGAAATGTAATAACTTCAAGTAATTTTGAGCAGAATTTATGAATTGATAGAAAGTTTCAAAGAATTTAAAGATTTCTATCCAAGTATCAGGTCTTTATAGTTAACATCTGAATTAAATTTTTTTGTGTATTCATAAAAAACCTAAATCAGAAGTTAATGATTCCAAACAGTTTTAGAAATAAATGGTCAGTGTTTAGTGTAAAGTACAGAATTAATATTTTGGTTTAAAAGAAAGGTATTAATTACACTATGTCTATACTACACCACAGAGCCAAGTAGATGAATCATTCAAACTATGCTAGTCTACTGATATGTTCTCCATGTGCATCCTCTAGAGGAAAAGGGAATTGTAAGTGCTTTTCTTACCAGAACAATGTATCTATGGTTTGAAGCGTGAAATTTATTTATGCTTTCCAGATGGGCTGAGAGGGTTAAATACTTATTTCTGTTAATTAGTACATGAGAAAGGGATCAGTACAGACTAAGCCATCAGTAACTTAGTTCACATTATAAAGGAAACTATATAACTATACAAACATTCATAAAAAAACATGTTGCTTTTTATACCAATATAAAGTTATTACGAAAAATGTTGGCGTAGACTGGTGATTTTAAATTGCAGAATGCGTTATGAAGTTATATACTAAAGTTTTTTTACAAATATTTTAGCTTATCAGTTTACAGTATAACTTATGTGTAATTATAAATATAAGAAGACGTTATTATGTATGTTACGTATTTAGTAATTAAGTGTTTTGGAAAACTTTCTTCCCATATCTAGTTTTCTTCTGTGGTAGTGAAGGAGTCTGTTTCTCAAAAACGGTTCTACTGTACCTTGGAACATACCCTTTCTAGATGAGCTGAGAGGGGGAAATGCTTTTTCTTGGTACTAATTAGAACATGAGAATGGGATACTACAATTTTGAAATTCTATAAGAGCACAAATCAACAAAACAACTTTAGAATAAGTCTAATTACTTTGAAATGGTTAAGTTCAATGAACTTCTATACCTAATTTGCTTGGTTTGATATTTTCTTTACCTGTTCTTTGATTTTTTACTGACACTAAGTGAATATAAATGAGAATAAAGTTAAACAAAAAATTGGGTTAATATTTTATTCTTTTTCATTTTACTTTTTGATCATGTGGCATAAAATTTCATGTGCTCTGCCATGGTATATTTGTAATTTAAACAAAAGTTAGTACTGACTCACTTATTGTAATAATCAGAACTTATAATAATCAGAAAATTTAAAATATCCTTATAAAATAGTCTGACCATAAAACAATAATTATATGAAATGTTGACTAAATTTTTAAGTAACTTTGTAACATTTATGAGGTTTATAGGTACCAAGTTATTTTAAAATAGATTTACTCAATTGAATGAGTATAAAATTTATTGATTGCTTTCAGGAATTTTAGAATTTAAAATGATTTTGATGAACTGTGAGATCTGGCAAACTAACGACTAGTACATGTCTAACCACACAGGCATTGAAAACATTGTTGAAATGATAAAAACAAAAGCATTCTTAAGAAACACAAAGTTGTTGAGGGGATTCAGAGAATTTCATTAAAAGCAAGCATTTCTGCTTTTGTGTAAAAGCAGAATCTGTCATCAAAATCTAGACTCTTGGCCTTGCTATGTTTCTTGAATTAAATCTTAAACATACTATTAGCAGTTGTGGAGAAGTGGAAAATACCAATGAATTTTAAAAAGACTTTGCAGATGCTCCAGTCTTTAATATATAGATATCACTAGCTATTTAATGAAATTGCTGCTAATGTTTCAAGCTCCGACTCTTGTCATCTATAAGGACAAAGTGTAGTGCTGAGTAAAATACTATTTTTTAAATCAAGACTTACTTTAAATGAACTTGGAATTTAATAAAAATGAAAACACTACAGAAGGTCAATAACACATATCGTAGACCTAATGAGATCAGATAACTTAAGCATCAACATTTAAATACAAATTCATCAAACAGCCTTTATCAGAATCTGCATTTAAAATGAGTTTTCAGTACTTTGAAGTAATTTATCAGGCTTTAGTAATTGCAACAATTTCTTTCATTTAACAAACAATAGTTTAGTCAGTTCCATAGAAGTTTCCATAAGGCAAGTTCCACTTTTGATAATGTTTCTTATCTTTAAACCCAAATTTGCAACACTTTCATGTGGAGAAATCGGTTTCCTTTTGCTTGAGACATAGGAGAAGCACATGATCGTACTTGGCATTGTGAAATTTTCCATAGAATGGATGATTTTGATTTTCAGGGTAATTTTCTTATATTTTTACTGCATTTCTTATACTCTTGTGTTTTTAAACTTTGTTGGACGATTTCTATCCAGTAATATTATTCATGTCAATGGTCACTCTATGGCTCAATTTTAAATGTCAACTTTTAATTATTCTCAAGTAGTGTATGTCCTGTTTAATCTTTGACATAAGGAAACTTAACTCTTTAGTGCAGAGAATCCTTCAATAAAAACTGCTAGGGTTACAGTAACACAGAACAGTCTATTCACAATTTTAAAATATCCTGTTTTAAATCATAAAACATTATTCCGAATGTTGTAACTTATTAAAAGCACCTCAAATAATGAAATTATAAAAGTAACTCAATCATTTCTTATTGCATAAATATAACATAAGGAAGATGATGCCATTTAGAATATGAAAGATTAACAACACCTGATTAATATCTTATATCACAATCTGTTTACAATAGGCTTTATGTGGAAGACTTGGAAAATAAATACCTTGTCAAGACGGAAATATGTGTCTACTTCTGAGAGAATAGCAAACATAATATGCAAAGAATGACCTTATTAGATTTCCAAATAAGAGTAGCTCTATCTAATTCTGTTTGTAATGGAACTGACTCTTGGAGATGTTAGTTTACACCCATCTGAGTCTCAGATTTTCAGACATTTCTATTTTAATTAACATGTCATATTTACTAAAGAATAACAAATGAAATGATTACAAAATCTATTAGCATTAAATATTTTGTGTACTTAAGAAAATGAAAATAAAACTTAATCTTTAATTTTAATAAATATTTTTAAAAATGCTTCAGCATTCTAAATAATTATTTCAGAGTGACTATTTTGTTTACATTGTTTACAAAATTTTTATCTGTAATTACTTTCTTCTCTTAGGAGTAGCTGAAGAGGGAGGCAAAGTCAAGCCAATCTCTAAAAGAAAGCGAGACTTTGACCTGTCTTCTGAAAGTAAGATTTTTATATAAATCGTCAAGATATTTTTTCACAAATCATTGAAATACTCCTAATTTGACGATTCATTTTCATTGTGAAAGAAACTTGCAAATTTGTAACTTTTGCACTCGCATTTATTAAGTTTAAAAGTAACCAAAATGACTAAATTTGAAAGTGATAAAAAATTTCCTTCAAAATTAGTATTTAATAAAAAAAAACTTAGAATTATTAATTTGTTAGACTTTTGGTTGTGTGTATATATATATATATATATATATATATATATATATATATATATATATATATATGTATATATGTATATATATATATATATATGTATATATATGTGTGTGTGTTATAAATTTTAAACCAATGATGGTGTTTATTGGATTACATTAACTGAATAGATTAATTTCAATTATCTCCTTTAAATAAAGACTGCTTACTTCTACAGAAATGGTTTTTTGTACAGATTTGACTAAACATATTTTAGGATTGTAAATCTAAGCATTTCGTACTGTTTATATTGACAAATTTACATTGAGTAAAGTGAAATAAGTTAAACCTTTGTTACCTTGTACTTAATATATACATTTCAAGGGGAGATTTTCTTCAAGGTTAATATCTAAATTTATAAAATTATTTATTTCTTTTGAAAATTAAGTTATATTTTTAATGTTTCTTTTAGAAATAAACAAAGTTTTTCGGTTGTTCAAAATTATTTTTCCCAAGAGTAGAATGCATTAATTAAAAAAATTATAGCTTTTAAAAGAAACTGAATTGTTAAAATTATTATATACAAACAGTGAGGCATTAGAAAATATTAGCTAAAATGATATTAAAACATCAAATAATTAAGTAAATGTGTTAAATGCTTTATTATAAAATGTATCTGAATAATAAACAATCAAGAAAATCACTCGCATCACAATGAATTATGCAAAATGCTGATACTTTATTTATGTAATAATTCAGTCAAAAATTTAAATAATTATCATATAGTAAGCTATGTAGTGAATTTATCATATAGTAAGTTGTATAATGCTGCCCTCCTTTGGCAGGATTTGATGGCAATACTGTTAGATTTCATTGTAAATGTGCAGTATTATCTTAAAATATGAAAAGTTAAAATTGCATTTTTTAATATTTTAACTTGCTAATATTTAGAACCAAATTTATCAGATTTAATAAAATCAAATATTGATACTACAGTATTTTAAATTTCTCCACAGATCACATCTTTTTTTCAAAAAGATTCGAAATTCGTTTCTGAGAGTAGTGAAGTAATTTCGGATGTTAACTCATGATTAACTTTAAATTAATCTCAATTATTGTGTTTTTCTGTTATACTCTTTTAAGAAACGGAAGTAAAAATTCGTAATTCATTGTCATTTAGGTATTACATATCCAAGTATTATCTTTAACAAGTTTGTAGTTAGTTGACATATTGAATAATCTTTCATAAGACTTTTAAAATATCTTTTTTAAAATGCCATTTAAAACGTGTTATCAATTATAAAATTGAGCTAATAGTATGAGTATGCAGCTGTAATAATTTTTTACTTGAATATCTAGCCAAGCGCATCTGATGCTATTTTATAACAGAATCCAATAAAATAATAGCGCAAAGAATTTTAAGAATATCGGATTTACGAGAATTAGATATTAACTTTGAATTCAAACTAATCACTTCTTTCAATATCACTAAATATCGCCAATGGTGAGTAGAGTAATCAGTTGACACTAAACTATTCAAGGATGTATGAAGATAACTACTTTATCAGCCAGTATAACGCGATTTTATGTATTCCACAATAAAGTTGATATAAATTGAAGCACGCTTTGAATTTTAAAGATAATCTTTTTTAATCAAAAATAATATAAATCACTAATTAGCATTTCATCAATTAAATAAGCTTATGTTTACACAAAATTCAGATTTCTTTAATAAATACTCAAGTAACTTCCATTACATAAATTGTTATGAGTACACTTATCTTCAATGATAAATAATAGAGTAGTTTTATTTTAGAACATGAATGAAATTGGGAAGTCTACAAGTGTATATGCAGTTTTTAATATTTCTTTGGATGAAAAATTCATAGATCCACAAAGAGAATTGAACCTATTTTTTCTAATTAAAAAATGGACTTTCCCTTAAAAGTAATTACATATTTTGCCGAAGATATGTTGGCTCTTCTCTGATGTCCAATGCGGTCTTGCATTAAGACTCCTTTGCACTGCATTAGTTGCTATTCTCCCTGATGTTAGTAACCTGCATATAATTGTGGTACAGAAATGCTTCCTCTTTTGACTGAAGTAGTTGTAAAAGTCTTCAGCAATTTTTGTAGTTCATGGTTTTCTATACACAGAAGCTTTGTTTTGATATTGATTCCTGTGACATTGGATCACACTGAACACATTAAGGCACCTAACAGCATCAGCCTGTGACATCCTCATTTCCATCTGCCACATAAACTAATTAAGCAAATGTTTTCTTTCCTATATTGCAGGATACTTCTGACTATAGTCAACAAATCTGCTGACAAAATATGAAGAACAAACATTTCTCCCTTAATTATGAAAGCCTAATGTTTGCTTATTTTTGTCTCTCATATTATTCTTTATCACAAAAATTGTAGTCATTATTGCATAAATTTACGCAAGTTCTTTTTTATCTATATATAAACTATATACTTCATTGTTAAGGTCATTTTTAATGGTGTCCTTTGACAAACATCTTCCTTAATTTTTGGTGGCAGGAGTGTCTAGTTTCATTAAATATACACATGATAAATATTAATATGTATTTTTGCATTTCCTTCATTAAAAAAAATTTATATTTTAAACTTTGTTAGCCTGTATAAATAATATAGATAGATGAATATACTAACCAATCAAGTGAGAATTCTCTACTCTATTAATTTCTTACACCACAGAAAAATTTTCATAATGTGTGCCTGCATTATATCTAATAATCATTAAGCAAAGGAATTAAGAATTTAGATTATGTAAAAATCATAACATAAAATTATATATTTTTTTTTTACATAAAACGAACTTTAAATATGAAATTTTGATTCATCCCTTTTTATTTTAAGGTGAAGGTGTAGGTATGCCAGCCACAAAGAAGCGGATCATTGCATCCTCCGAAAGTAAGTATTTTGATTTAAAAAAGTAATGAATTATTTGGATATTTTTTATTACATGTAGCAGTTAGAATATGTTATAGAACTTTGATACCTTTTTAACTTATTGTTTGTTATTTTCTGATTAATATTTATAACCTCTAAAAACTTATCATTTTTGGATCTTTTCACAGTTAAAGTCAATAAAAATATAGAAGACTTAACCAATCCTTTTAATTATGAAATAATTTCTTTCTCAGATAATCTTTTTACATATTTTAAATTAGTATTTATGTTATGATTTTCTCATTATTTAAATGATGTAATGGCTTTACTTGAAAGCAATGAAGCAAAGTATAATGTTAGACTAAAACTAAGGATGTTGTTTACTTGAGTGGAACTTGAAATTTGAACAATGAAAATTATCTAATTTCAACAAATTCAAATTTTAATTTCTGCATGAATTTTTTTAAATTTACAAAATTCTGTGGCTAGATATTTATATAGTAGTTATATGAACATTACATACTCTTAAAATGCATAAAATGTTAGGTTGAAATGAACGATATAAGATTTAATTTTTTTATATTTAAATGAGTGAGAGGATGTAAAGAAACCTTTTAAAAATGTTATTTGAGATAAATTCAATACATTTTTGACATTCATTTTAACTATTTTTTTTTTTTTTTTTTTTTTTTGCAATGCTAAAAGTTTTTAACTTGTCTAGTAAAAACTTTATCAAATACTTTCCTATGTAACATTAATTTGTAAAATAATCAATTAAAATTCCATTACACGTGTCATAAATAATTAATTAGTTTGTACATTTAAATCTAATTTCACATGTTTATAGAATTCAGTTTTTAAACATAAACTAAGTTATGTATTCAAAAATTTTTTTAGTTTAAAATTTTAAATGCTTTTCAAATCACATTCTTTATCAAGGAAAAGATATTTAAATATAAATAATACGCCAGAAATATATAAGATCATTTTTATTTCAATACACTATCAATTTCGATAATGATTGTGTTGAGATATGTATTATTGCATTAACTAACAACTGAAATCAAATTAATTTTTTATACATTAATCAAGCAAAGTTTTCTAAAATTTATATAAAAATAAACTTAGATGCCATTATTCTTTCAAATCTTTAGTTTTTCAGAATGTTTCTATCAATACACTTATGTCCAAAAATAAATTTTGAAAATAACTTTCATCTCTTTGAAAATGCTAGATTTTCACAAAACATTTGAATCTTTCTCTCAGCTCAATCAATTTTATGGAAATATTAATTTGCATCACTATTATACCTAGAGCAGATACAGAGACTCGAAAATATAAAAGTAACCTTGTAGATCATTCTTAAATCTGCAAATTTCCAAATCAGATTTTACACCTGAAATTTTCTGTGAGCAAAGTATTTTAAAATTTTTCTGCCATTTAGTTTCACAGTGAGACCAAATTAATTTCATATAAAAATTTTTATTAAAAAGGTACAGATTTTTTTAATAACATGAAAATTATATAAATTACAAAAACATTAATTGCAGTTCTTACTGCTTAATTTGAAGCAATATTTCATGATATTCAAACAGTGTCATATAATATACACATAACAAGAATACTTATATTTCAGAGCCGAGCTGGTAGCCGAATGGTTAGCGCTCTTGCCTTCGAGTCAACAGTTCGTGGGTTCGAATCCCACTTTGGGCATGGATGTTTGTAGTGGTTTGGAATCCACTTTAAGCCATAGGTCCCTGTCTAATTAGCCTTCGTGTGCAAAAAGTGACCATTGAGCGACAAATAAATTAAACCTAATATTTCAGAAACACAAGCAATTTTAAACTGAAAAATTTATGTAATTATGACTTTAATTTGCAGAACAAATAATATATGTAACTTTATGTTAAGAAATTAGTACCTTATTTCAAACTAAAACTTGCAAAGCTTTAAGAATCGTGCTAGTTATACAAATTAGTCATGTTTTACAAAATCACATGTCCCTAACACAGTGCTAGGGTTTATAATCAAATTTTTCATGCAAACTAGAAGTGTGCATTTTTTATGCAGTGTCATTCTTTATAATTTTTGCATACTAAAAAGCATTGTTTTAATATTACTGTTGCTTATTAAAAATTGTAAGTGTGGCTAATTGAACTTAACTGTATAGCTTCTGATGGTTGATGCAGTCAATTTAATTGCTGCAGGTAGCAAATTCTGTAGACAATCTGATTAAGATGCTGTCTTATTTTATACAAATGCGGTCTCGTCGATGTTAAGGCTCCTATAAAGGAGAGCTGATGCATGGAATTCCTGACCTGTCACAAACACTATGGTTGATGTAAAACTTGCATAACCCAACATTCTTGCATACATTAGTTTACATTTGATGCGTTTGTTTTCTTTGTTTGTGATTTGTTTCTTCAGTAATATTTTCTTTTGTAATAAATTTTAAAAAGGACTAATGTGCAAAAACTGTTAATAAGTTTTTAAGAGTTAAATTAAAATGTGTTTTACTAATACAAAAAACAATATAAGAAAAAACTTTTTGTACATGGTAAGCAATTTATTAAAGTAAGTATATATATTAGTACAATGACTGAAAAGCAATAATACATACTTAAATATACAAGCCTATAACTTGCATAAATATATACCTTTATATATTATAAAAAAGGACAGTGGAGAAATTATTTTTTTATTAAGTTATATTATACTGTAAGTAATAGATAACAATAGTATTCACATATGCTATAACGACAAAAAATGTATGAAATGTTATTTTTTTACACTGTAAGCATATAATACTAACTAGTAAGTAATATATACTTACAACATATAATTTGAGAGTAATAAAAATACTTAACATATAATATTATCTAAAATAAATTTTAAAGTTTTGCATTTTAGGGCTGTAACAATAAAAATAACTGTGTAAAAACTTTTTATATTTTTCATTTTGTAAAGAATAATAAAATTACGGATAACTTTCTTAAAACATTACGTTTATTAAGAAATAATTATCTTGTTATAATTTTAAATAAAAAAAGATTGTAATGTACAGAAACTATTAATTATTTTTTAAGAATTGAATAAGTTTGTGTTATACAAAAAACATTTCTTTTGTACAATTGCAAGTAATTTATTATATTAATATTAACAAGCAAGTATACATACTTACAATATATAAGCATATGTAAAAACTAACAGTGTTATAAACAAGGACTCTCTCTTCTAGGAAAACATTTTTTAAATTATGTTAAACTGTAAGTAATATATAACAATATATATATTAATATATATATTATATTTATAATTTAAGAGCAATACATACTTAACATACATGTTTTTAACATACTAGGCTATTTAAAATAAGCTTTAAAGTTCTGCCTTTTACTGAGCCATTTATTTAATTTTATTAAATGTGTTTGGTGGCAATAAAACACAAAATTTAAAATTACAACAAAATTAGTGTCCAAACTCAAATTTACACGTGCACACAGTGATAAACACTTCAAACAAGATACCATGTAATAAGATGTTAATTTTAAACTTAATTACATTTTAAATGAGATTTTCCAGTAAATAAAAAATATTATTTATCTTAAGAATAGTGATATTACTTTTTAACACGCAAGTTTTTAAAATAGCAAACCGTAAACAACATAAAATAATTTCGACTATTAATGGCTTAAGCATTGCAATTTTCATTATTTAATGACTCTCAAAATAATCTTATGTCCTATGTCCAACATTTGGTTGCCAAAAATTCTAAAAAAACTTGCTTTAGAGCCTTTTTCTCAAGGCAATTAGTAAAACACTCAGTGGAGTTACATCACTGTCACCAAGATTTGGACAGGGTAAATCTCAAGTGTCGATCTGGGTTAAGCGGCTCTAGTCGATGTCTTAGTGTGATGTAGCTAAAACGTTGTATCTGGCATCATAAATCTATCTATCGTTATTGAATATCACTTATTTTACAAAATTAAGAATTCAATGAATTAAACATTAATAAGAAAAACAAGAGTATATATAAGAAAGGGGACATCTATTTAATGTGTTAGCTTTTTTAGCTTGATGAAACAGGGTTTAAGTCAACATACGAGAAACAGAACATAACAGTTCTGAAGTAGTGATGAAATTTCTAGTTCTAAGTATCATTTCAAGAGTACCATGAATATTGTCAATCGTATAAAATCAAATCTGCAACAGCTTTGTACCAAAAACTCTCTGGAAAAAATAAATTTCATGACTAATGAGAACTCTAAACAGACTTGTAAAGTTTCCACAAATAGCAAAGGACTTAAATTCTCGTTCACAAAATTTGTACACTTGAACCATTCAATGGATCACTTGTTTTTTCATAGCCAATGTTTCACATTATGCGATTGACAGCACAGGATAAAGCTTTGACTTGCCTGAAAGAGATAATACAGGAGTTGGACATTCTGTGACTGGAAACGTCCAGTTGGTTTGACTTGTCTCTCATCTAATTAAATTTAATAGCCATATGAGGTTATGAAAGAGACCTGGAATTTAGGAACACTACTTGTGTATATAGACTGGCCAATGTTTGGATACCTTTATGATTGTACAAGTTACATACAACTACTGTGATATGATATTCCCTGTTATCGGGCAGTCTGATTTCTTATGGTGGTTATGATACATAACAAATTTATGGGAGAATTTCTTTAAGAAATAAAGCAAATCACTAGATTTATAAGTTATCCATTGAAATAAAAACATTTTCATACAAAAGAACTAACCTGTTAAAGAAGACAAACTAAGAAATTGAAATTTAAAAACATCAAATACTGTAAGTCTTATCTATGTACAAACATGCGATTTATATAGCTTGCACAAAATGTTTGCTTTCAAAAAAACAACTTACGGCAAAACAAAAAACGGTTATGCGTGTATTGACTAATACATAAAAAAGGATGACTTAATATATTTAGACACTTTATACGTGGATAATTTTAGATTATGGTCCTTTTAAATTTAACTAGAATCAATAATTAAAAAAATGGGAATTGCCATGAACTTGAAAAACCTCAAATTGAGGGTAATACCAAGATCGAAAAGCGAGGTAATGCTCAAAAGCCCCTACGCCAAACTGCAAGGCTCGAAGACAGCTTTTCCAACTTGCTTATGAAGATGAATAATGTATCTAATCTAAAGAAACTACTCACTATTACCGCTGAGAAAAAAAAAATTCTATTGGTGAGATAATCAGTCAAACCTTCGCGCAGAACAAAAAATTTGCATCTTACTAATGAGAAGCATGAAAATTCATCAGAGATCCCTATGCACCATGCGGCTTACTAACGCTACATCATGTGACTTTAATTGTATCGTAAATTGGATCTGTTTGCATCAAAATAAACTCAATGTCATAATTTTTTGAGATAACAAAATTAGTTGTAGAATGAAAGTATTTCATGAATGAACAGAATGTATTTCATGCAGTTTAATGATCGAGAAACAGCTGCTTTAAACAACTTAAGTTGAATTTTAAAAACTTATGAAAATTAAGTTTTCAAAAATACTAAAACCACCAATCAAATGTTTCTCTCAGCATTCAAAAATGTCACATTATTGCTGGTTACAGGCTGTATCAATAAATCTAAAATGTTCCAGTTTCTAGAAACTTCAGAAACTTAAAAAATCCATCTTATTAAATGGAATGATTTATTAATCATTCATATAATGTTAACAGGGAACTAATAGCATATCAACACCAAAAGTTCTTGCTAAAAATTCTAAGCCTACGAATTGCTAAATTGAGTCGCAAAATATTTTAAACGTTTGGATAAGGCTATGATGGAATGTAAGGCACATGCTAATTGTTTCACAAATTCAGGTCGAAAGATTTGACCCTCTGTGATGAAGTTGGTTAAAGGCAACCACAGGCCTCGAATAGCAAAACAGTCAAATTTGTAGTGAACTTGTTAGTGAATTTTTCTGATTATTTCTCCATATTTATTTATTTATTTATTTTTTTGAAGATACATTAGATGTATATTGGCTGAATTATGTGGTTGTTGTGAATAAAAAAGTTAAGAGTAGTTATTATAAAAATGAAATAATTAGGAAATCATTTTGAATGGTGTCTATTAATACTAAAGTATATTTATCTTCGTAAAACAGGTTGATTTATTTTTAAATGTCTTATGTGCTTTCGCATGTTTATTTCAAAACAGGAATTTAGATGTCAAAGTTCACCTTCCAATTTTAGCAGCCATTTGGAAAACTCAAGTTTTATTGCAAATAGATTAATTGCACAACTGAAGACGCATTGGCTGAAGATGGTTGCCTATGTGATTACTTTGAAGACTAACTTAATTTCAAGGACATTAAAATAAAAAAATATTAAAATTAAAGTACTGAATATAACGCTGAATCTCTTATAATTACAAGCCAGTTTGTGTTGTCACAGAATTTATTACGAAATAAATGAACATTAATTAAGAATGTATTATCTTTTAAATTTTTATTATAATTTAGAGATTCAAGTACAGATATTTTAATTGATAGGTGCTGGGCGAAGTCCTACACTAAGTCCACGAAGTCCCACACCAAGTCTTGCAAGCCTTGTAAGCCTGACAAGCATTACAAGCCTTGCAAGTTCTACACCAAGTGCTCCACCAAGTCCTCCACCAAATCCTCCAGCTGCTGCGCCTAAAAGGGGACGACCCAAAAAAAAAGTGATCACAAGGCCCAGAGATGCCTTAGGACACTTTCTACCAGGTGAGTTTAGCTTTTATTCACCATTTTTGAAATATTTACATTCTTTCTTTTCAGTCTCTTATTTTGTGTAGTTATTAAAATCTCTTAAAAATCTTATTTAGATCCTACACGGGTCAGACCCATTGTGCGAAGGAAAAGGAGGACTGAGCTGGAAATATTGCTGGACTACCCTAATTAAGACACTTGGTAAGAGTTGATTCTTTAAAATTTATTTTATTCATAAAATGAATGCAAAATGAAGACATCAGATGTGTGCATGGAAAAAAGCTTTATAATTTTGTATGCCTTTTTAAAGTCTTAAACTAAATTCTGTATCAAATGTTGTGAAACTGGGAGTTTTTAGTTGAAAAAAATGAATTTAACATCAAGGTGCTTATGAAACCAACCTTGAGAGATGACTAAAATAAGGAAAAAGAAATGAATACGAAGTTTACTATTCGAACAAAAATGTTGTTAAAGTCCAATCGAGGAATGTGCTGCAACCATGGCGCCACCAAGCGGACCTTGAATCACCTGACAATCATTTGCGAGTTGCATCTCAGGCTTGCAAGGACTTCTGAAATTGTCCTGGGAATGATGGAGTAGACATAATGCTCCTTCACGGTATCAGCATTTTTGCATCTCTTGGATTCTGACAGTTGGACTGCTTTCGTGTAGCTCATCGGCTTCACAATATTCATATGGTGAAAATTTCATTCAAAATCGGATTATTAGTTAAATTTGATTCAGCAGTTGCACTGAGTAAATCTGTAAACCTTTTGAAAATGATTTGTGAAATTCTCAGATCCTCAAATATCACTGAATGGGATGTTTAGAACAGTCAAATGTGTAGTTAACTAGCTAGAAAATTACTGTAATTAAAAGTTTTTTTAGATTTCCCTGTACTTTTATAAAGATACTGTAGCAGTATAATTGCTGAATTATGTGGTTGTGACGAATGTAAATGTCAAAAATAGTTATTGTTATAAAAATGAAATATTTCAAGACAGGAATTTAGATTTCAAAGTCCACATTCCAATTTGGAAACCGATAACCCCTGTTATCACCAGTAACCTTGACCAGGGGATGAACCAGGAGTTCAAACAGAATAAGGTAGCAACCTGAACTGAAGAATTAGAAAGGGGTATTCACTGCTAACCTGATAGCGATAGTAGTTGAACAACTGGTTGTTCAACCCGTGAGTCAAATGTGATCGCTCATTGGTAAAATTAGTCATGTGATTAAATACTTACAAAAATGTCATGCAGAATAGTACCAAATTACTTTCGTAATTGGTAAACATGTTAATGAAATCATCTGCATTTCGAAATTTTTTCTTTTAAAATATTTATTTCACTTATTATAGACATTACAGAACTAGAAAATTTACTACTCATTTTTTTTTTTTTACCCTCTATTATTTTTTATATCTCTTAACGCTAATCTAACTCTAGATAGATATATTTTAAGGTGCAAAAACTTTTGATATACTTTACTATTATTCTCTCAACAAGAACTTATTTTTCTGATATAATTAAATTTTATATATATTTTTCTATTAAAATAATTGTTATTTTACTATCATTTTATACCATTAAAGTTTTTTACAGGAAATAGTTTTGCATGTCTAATACTTAGTATTATTCTTGCTTAAATAAACATTAAAATATTATCCTTTAAAATTACATGTAAGAATTATTTCAAATATGGTCTTAGATGTAACTTAAGAATAGTTTGCAGTGCAATAAATCAAATTCAATGAACACTTTTTTTCCAAAAATCATGAAATCAAAATTTGCATACATTATAAACATATGTTATTCAATTAAAACTATTTTTCATCATTCAAAATAGTACAGAAAGTCAAACATATTTTTAAAAGGTAAAACTTGTAATTTAAATTTATCTTTGATCCATTTTTTATGAATAACAAAACCAAATATCTTACTTCACAGAATCACCTTAAAAATGTATGACAACTCAAGCAAAATAAGGCATTTAGTTAAATGAGAAGTTATGTCTGATATATCTAATAAAACTCTTAAATACATAATATAATAGTGAATATTTTATCTCTCACAATATTAATAAATATAGAAAATAATTCACTATTTGTTTAGCATGATATATGAAATAGCAAGAGTAACTTCAATATACACAAAATGGAAAAAAAAAATGTATTTAGGCGTTAAATTCACAATTCAGAATTATCACGAGATAAAATCATCAGATTTAATTCTTAAAAAGGTCAAGAATAGGTTGGTTAAATTAAAACTATGAATAATTATAGAGGTGAGGAATATAATAGCCTATTAATTAGTATATGTTAAATAAATGTATACAGTATCTACAAAAATATTACATATTCCTAAATTCAGAGCATTTTGATTAGGAAAACATGGGGAATTGTTGAAAAATTAAGTTTCCTTAGAAAATGTATGGTAAAAGAATTTTAGAA
This sequence comes from Latrodectus elegans, assembly GCA_030067965.1. NCBI lineage: Eukaryota > Metazoa > Arthropoda > Arachnida > Araneae > Theridiidae > Latrodectus > Latrodectus elegans. The sequence continues at coordinate 3,793,872 of CM057820.1, forward strand.
ATATCATCATAAAAATGGGTAAATTTTTATGATGTTATATGTTCAAAAGTAAAAATTTTGGCAAGCCCTTCATATAAAGAAAATTACATTTAAGTAATCAAATGAAAGAAAATTTTTTAAATATGTATACAAATATTGTTAGACAAACAGTTTACAATTGAATCATTAACTTTTTTTAAAAAAAATAACCTATTAACAAAAGATAATTTCTATAGTTTATGCATAGGCAAAATTTTTATCAGAACACATAACAAGAAATCGTTATGCCAGAATTTAAGCAAAGCTTCATTACAATCTCAACAATAATATATCTATGAATAGAAAAAAATACTGCTTTGATAAGAAAACTGGCTCTCACAAGTAGTTCACGACAAATGTTTCATCAAAAGAAGAAAAATTATAATTTAATGTGAATCATATTTGAAACAATGAAGTACTACAATTCAGTGAGAGATATAAAATGTCTTAGATTTATAATTCGAATTTGTAGTTTTAAATTTGTGGTTAGTGTATGAAATTCAACTTGTAATATTTGATTTCATTGTACATTATTATACATTGGAATAGTGATAAAATCCAAAACTATGGTTAATATTTTAATTATATTTTGTCACAGCTGCTTATTTAAAAAACATAGCTACATTTTTCACCATTTATGTATCAGCCTGTTAACCATAACTATGAAAAAACGTGTTGTTTAATGATTCAATTTAGCACCATATAAATTGCAAATAAATTTTTTTTTTTTGTTAAAAGGAAAATATTAGTAAGCTGTTTAGCATTTCCTTCAAATTTTGAAAAAAACACATTATTTGTAAAATTCTTTGATATTATTTTATGAAGGAAAAAATGTCTACAGGATAATATTAAGTATCAATTTCTTGTTTGTTACCATTCAGAAGAAACAATTTTCACTGGTTCAGTGTAGAAAAAGGTACTCCTTGATTTGACGAAATTTAATTCATCTGTTTTTTGTAGCGACCATATTGCATCCATATTACTGCATCAAAATATTAAGGTGTACTAGATGTAAATTTCTGTCAACTCAAATTAGAATTGTTGACTAAATTTCCAAATATTAACAATTACTGCAATACAAATGTTTGCAATTTTTTTCTTTAAGTTTATAAAATAGTATTTACTATATTAAACAAGTCAATAAAAAGAATTACATTGCAACATTCTATAATCTGAGTCCAAAATTAATATATTGACAAGCATATAAAATTTACAAATCAAAATAAAAATTTTTTTATCAGAATTAATCTTTATAGAAGAGTTGAAAAATTCATATGAACTGTACCATTAAGAAATGGTATTAAAATTTGTTTTAATTCAATAAATGATTAATGTTGATTCTTTTACTGCAAACTTATCAATTTAGACAATAATAATGCTACTGGAGGGAAGTAGTTAATTCGGTTTAACTGCTTCATAGTCGAGCCTAGTTTTTTATAATTTTGAAAATATCATTTATTTATGTGATTGAAAAATATTGCATATAATTAGATACATAGCTTTAAAAACAAAATTCATTCATTATGTTAGTAGATACATCATGGAAGAATTAAGATTCCTGAAAGATTTTTGAAATTTATTGACAATGTAAGACTTAAAAGAAAAAAACACCTTAATTCTTACATTGTGGGTTAATTTACAGAAGTAAATATGTCTTACAGGGATAGCTGTCACCCAAGTACCTGCTGTATATAGTACATTGCATCACTTCAGAAATCATACCATTCTTATGAACAGTATTGTTATGTGTACTTACAAGCCACTTTAACAAATTTTGTATAGCTGACAAGCCTGCTGATATAATGATTGCACACAATTTGAAAATATAAATTTCTGCATCAATCCCCCGGTGAGAGGATTGGTATATGTGTACAATCAATACTTCCAATCACACTAGGAAACTGAACTAAGTGAAAGAATTTTTTGTTGATCTGCAAGAAAATGTAAAGGTTAAATCTTAAATAAACTTTTTTAGCAATTTTTTTAAAATTTCAACGAGTTCTGAGAGAACTAAACATGAATTAACTGTACTTAACATATTATCCTGATAACATAATTATATTTTATCAAAAATATGCTGTCAAATAATATGGCACAACATGTCCCTTTTTGGACCTTGCGCCATAAAATCCAACCAACAAACAGTCAAATAATACCAGTTATAATCATTTTTCCAACACATGAGTGAGAAAAGAGTGTTAATTTATAGCTTCAATAAATATTTGAAAAAACTTTTTAATTAAATTTTCCAAGTTTTAATCATAAATTTGAAGTTTGCAGTCATTATAAATGAAGCTTTAAAATGAAGTTTAAATTAATGTAAATATATATATATAGTGATGAAGCTAGAAAATTTGGGGATATTTTGTTTTTATGGAAATGGTTGACAGGATAATGCATAACAAATGCAAATTAAAATCTAATTAAGCACCCACATATTTTCATATAATTCTGTATAGTTTAAAAAAATGTTAAACAATCTCTTCCCTTAATTTACTCTTTTATCTATTACATTTTTTTTAGACTTGCATATATTTATAAGGATCATGAATGTTTTTGCAAGTTAAACATTTTAACATTGTTTTCACTCCATTGTCTATTGTTATGAGTAAATTTTAATATATTACGGTCGTAAAAATGCAATAGCTTTGCTTGTTTTGGAGATCACTTTTGAAATTGTTGATTGCCTTACCTTTATTATATTACCAATTAAAAGCTAGAGAAGTGGCGACATATTTGTCCGTACACCTCTAGTAGAATATTTCAATTCGAAACAACAGTTTTGTTCTAAATTTTGGGGGATAATTCCTATATCCAAATTTGGCAAAGATTTTCGTCAAGAGATTTCGCTTGTGGATCTCTTTCAGGTTTCTTTTTTGGTCTAATGTTCCGCTTACAACTTTCTTGTTCTCATGAAACTCTAAGTACTCTACAGATTATAATATAAATCAGTGTATAAAATATTATTAAATTACGACGCATCTGAAGTTTATTTCGCAAATAGTAAACATTAAAAAGTACACAATAGTTGAAGAGAAACGCATGATCACTTATCCTATATATAAATTGAATTTGCACAGTCAGGTTTAACCTTGCTGAATAAGAAGGTACGATTCTTGCTTCTTGCACGTGGAGCCAGATTTTCGCCTCTGTTAATCCTAAGTTGATGGTGAATACCGTTTCAGCTTTGACCCGGGATTTCGCTGGTACCTAGCGTTCGAGGTTGACGGTGAATACGGCCGTAAGAAAACCCCAATGTTTTATTGCAAGATGATTGATTGTACAGCTGAAGACACAATGGCAGATGGTTTACGCCGATGTAATTACTTCGAAGACTAAACTCCTTAACCGACTATCCCGAGTAAACTCGGGAAAACAATTTTGTGCGTTTGCCGGCTATTCCGAGCCCCTTAATCAGGGGTAGCCGGCAAATCTAATAAATAATTAATCTGTGATCTCTCGGGTTTTAATTAATTTCAAAACGTGCCTAATTTTAGTTTATAAATTGAATAACATGTTACTAGAATTCTCATTCTAAATGTTAAACGATTTACAAAAGAGTCAATAAATCTACAGTCATTATAAATGAAGCTTAACTGAGACCAATTGCGAGACTGAGACCAAAACTGAGACCAAAGCTTAACTGAGACCACTATAAATGAAGCTTAACTGAAAAGAGTCGAGCTTAACTGGGTACCAATTGCGATCCCCAGAAAGATCGAATTCACTGTCCGTGTCCGAAAAGTTATCTTCATAATAAAAATAAAATTCTTCTTTACTAATTGAATCAAACATAATGTTCGTAAACAGGTAATATTTTCACATCAACAATTAGCTCCTAGAATAACTTCTGAGAGTGAAACAGCACTCATATATATACATATATATATATGTGTGAATGTATGTGTGCACTATATATATATATATATGCAAACAAGAATAGGAAAGTGACAATTTGGCAGTTCAATAATTTGTTCTGGCCACCTAGAGGCGATTTATTGATATGCTCACATAGAATACATCATTAGACAGATGTTTCCATGATAACTTGATTGGAAATGTGCATCCACTACACCAATGCTACATTTGATTTAAATTTGCATTTAGCAGTTTCCATTGAATTTGAAAATTCCCAAGTTCCACTAGTGATAGGAATTTGACAATGCTGTCAAACCTGGTGTCATATTGATATAATCAAAAACACCAATCAATCTTTCTGTTATCTTCATTTTGCTTGTAAATTATTTAAAATAAACCACATGTGCACTAATTTCCTGTTCACTTGAGAATTTGGCTAAGCATATTTTGAAATTTTTCTTATTGTTAGCTTCCCACTACTCAAAAATTTTCAGTACTCGTATTTCAAGCATTAGTTAAAATACCAAGATGAAACGAAGGAATAAATCGTATTACCTAAGTATTTTCGAATTTTAGAATGGGACTTGTGTTACTCCTTATTCCACACAAAATTATATTTTGTTACGATTAAGGTCTATAACATTAAGGTATTTTTAGCAAAAAAAAAAAAAAGTTTCAAACTTTCACTCAATTTACATTTTAGTATAGGACTGGCAAATGATATTAATATGCATCAAGAATTGCTAATTTCAGAAAAATAACGAGAAATATTCCCTTAAATGTGAGGGAAACGCATATCTGTTAAAGAGACTTTATAATATGATTTCACCATAAACTAATGATCAAATTTAATTAATTAAAAATGTTTGAATTTAGTATTCGCAAACATTTTTCTGTGTCAGGAAAACAGCTGAGAACATGTTCAATTATTTAATGTCTCTATTGTGTGGTTTAAAATTATTTTAATAATTTTTTTTTTAACTCATTAAAGTTACTTACAAATTCTGAAAAATATTAAATTTCCTTTACTGTGCAAAAGAAATATTTTCACTTACTAATTTATTGAATATATTTTAGCTTTTTTACTAAGATTTTTTCTCATATACTTCAATATATAACAGCTTTGCATTAAAGATTATACTTCAACTTTCTTGAAACAGAATATTTCAAATAAACACTATGTTATGGCATTTTTATTCCTTTAATGTTTTCGAAAACAAAGTTCAATGACTTAATTCTAACATTAAGCTAAACTTGACCTTCAATGAGATGCTTCTAACCTAAGAAATTTTATTTTTATGATAAATTAATAAATTATGATATGTATTTTTAACAGGTTAAATTTAAATCAAAATTAATACTTTTGAACTAGATAAAGTATTCATTAACCATTCTGGTTAGTGAATTTATGTTTACAAAAATACATTTTGTGAATGTTTACTTCTTTAATCAAAACTTTTTAAAAATACTTGATTAAGGAAATCAAAAGCAAAATATTTTTAATTTATAACCATCAAAAGAGGAAGGAAATTGAATCATAATTGTACTGAAGTAGTTATTAAAAACAATCATTCTCTAAATTTATTGCTTATAATTTGCATTAAATACTTCAAAACAGTTATAATTGTGTGAAGGGAAAAATAAATGTGGGGCTAATTTGAATGTGACAAAATGTGATATTGACAAGTTCAATATTAAATATTCAATTATATGAATGCTGTTGTAAACAATAGCGTTAGGATTACCATGTTTTTATATTTTTCTCATTTTGAAAATCAAATATTCATACGAGAGACACATTAATTTTTAACATTTTGCAAGATGGTTTGAGAAATAATAGATACATTGGTAATAACATGGGTTCTTGTGTGGAGTGATATTTTTTACTTAATTAGAAACGGAAATCATAGAACAAGGAATTTAACATGAAAAATTTGCTTTCAAAATTTTCACCAAAGTTTCATCTGTTGTCAGTATCTTATGATAGACTAAAATCTATTGTTAGGCAAATAAGCTAGTTTTTATTTTTTTTAAATCATTAAAAATATACAATGTCTAAATTCTTCAATTTGTATGTATTAAAGCAACAGAAGGGTTTTTTTTTAATGATTTTGAAAATTATTTGATTTTTAAAAATATATTTTTCAAAATCAGTATCTGCAATGATTACCAATTACAAATAAACAGCAAATTAACTGTTACAGCCATTTAAAATCAATACATTTTTAAATACCTGGAAAATTAAAAAATTTCTTATTTTTAATAAAAAATAATTGAAATAATTATATATATATATTTAAAAATTTTAATTATATTCCTTGTGATATAGCTATCTTATATTTTTAATTTAAGATTTTAAATACGAAAACTGTTTATAGAAAGAAATTAAATTTCCTGATAATAATTTACAAAATAATTAAATTGAAATTCATATTTAGTTTAAGAAAAAATTATAATAAGGACTTAAGAAATTTTTGACCAGAAAATTCATGAAGCAAACTGCGAGCACATGTTTGTTTCAACTGCTGACAGTGATTGATTGGTTTCCAAACTGTAAGTCCTTAGAATGTGATTGTGAGGTGGTTCAGTGTAATACAGAAATATGTCTCTATAAGAATTAGAGGCTTTTGTATTCTTCGCAAGAGCTAAAGGCGGAAAAACTTGCATTGCTGTGAAAGCCAAAATTATGTTGCCACCGCGAAGCAAAAATGATGCAATTTCTTCAAAGAACACCAGATGGTTAATGGGTCAATTTAGAGGACATAATTTTCCTTAAAATTCATGTACTGAATCATAAATTTCTAATAATTGCAAGCTAGTTTCATCCCAGATTATAACACAAAAAAATAAATGAACATTAATAATTAAGAATATATTAACTTTTAAACTTATTTATGTCTTTTTATGAATTTTATTATAATTAAGAGATGATTATAATGTACTTATATTTTATATAACAGGTTTTGTTCAGCTGAGAAAAGTGTTGCTCTCACAGCTCTAAAAAAATGTGTGGACTTCAAGCTAGCTCTAAAAGTGGTGGACTCTCAACAGATCTAAAAGTGGTGGTCTCTCAGCTCTAAAAAATGGGTGGTCTTGAAGCTAGCTCTAAATGTGTGGTGGACTCTCAGCAGCTCTAAATGTGTGGTGGACTCTCAGCAGCTCTCAAAGTGGTGGTCTCTCAGCAGCTCTAAATGTGTGGTGGACTCTCAGCAGCTCTCAAAGTGGTGGTCTCTCAGCAGCTCTAAATGTGTGGTGGTCTCTCAGCAGCTCTAAATGTGTGGTGGTCTCTCAGCAGCTCTCAAAGTGGTGGTCTCTCAGCAGCTCTCAAAGTGGTGGTCTCTCAGCAGCTCTCAAAGTGGTGGTCTCTCAGCAGCTCTCAAAGTGGTGGTCTCTCAGCAGCTCTCAAAGTGGTGGTCTCTCAGCAGCTCTCAAAGTGGTGGTCTCTCAGCAGCTCTCAAAGTGGTGGTCTCTCAGCAGCTCTCAAAGTGGTGGTCTCTCAGCAGCTCTCAAAGTGGTGGTCTCTCAGCAGCTCTCAAAGTGGTGGTCTCTCAGCAGCTCTCAAAGTGGTGGTCTCTCAGCAGCTCTCAAAGTGGTGGTCTCTCAGCAGCTCTCAAAGTGGTGGTCTCTCAGCAGCTCTCAAAGTGGTGGTCTCTCAGCAGCTCTCAAAGTGGTGGTCTCTCAGCTCTGCAAAAAATAAGCTCTCATCGTTGAAACTGCTGGACTCTCAAGTTTAAAAGTGGACTGTCAGCACTGAATGTGTTGCTCTCTCAGCTCTGAATGTGTTGCTCTCTCAGCTCTGAATGTGTTGCTCTCTCAGCTCTGAACAAAATGTGTGGTCTGGAAGCTCTGAACAAAATGTGTGGTCTGGAAGCTCTAAAATTGGTGGACTCTCAGCAGCTGTAAAAGTGGTGGACTCTCAGCGGCTCCAAAAGTGGTGGACTCTCAGCGGCTCCGAAAGTGGTGGACTCTCAGCGGCTCCGAAAGTGGTGGAATCTCAGCGGCTCCGAAAGTGGTGGAATCTCAGCGGCTCCGAAAGTGGTGGACTCTCAGCGGCTCCGAAAGTGGTGGACTCTCAGCGGCTCCGAAAGTGGTGGACTCTCAGCGGCTCCGAAAGTGGTGGACTCTCAGCGGCTCCGAAAGTGGTGGACTCTCAGCGGCTCCGAAAGTGGTGGAATCTCAGCGGCTCCGAAAGTGGTGGAATCTCAGCGGCTCCGAAAGTGGTGGAATCTCAGCGGCTCCGAAAGTGGTGGACTCTCAGCGGCTCCGAAAGTGGTGGACTCTCAGCGGCTCCGAAAGTGGTGGACTCTCAGCGGCTCCGAAAGTGGTGGACTCTCAGCGGCTCCGAAAGTGGTGGACTCTCAGCGGCTCCGAAAGTGGTGGACTCTCAGCGGCTCCGAAAGTGGTGGACTCTCAGCGGCTCCGAAAGTGGTGGACTCTCAGCGGCTCCGAAAGTGGTGGACTCTCAGCGGCTCCGAAAGTGGTGGACTCTCTGCGGCTCCGAAAGTGGTGGACTCTCTGCGGCTCCGAAAGTGGTTTACTCTCTGCGGCTCCGAAAGTGGTTTACTCTCTGCGGCTCCGAAAGTGGTTTACTCTCAGCTCTGCAATAAATGACCTCTCATCGTTGAAACTGCTGGACTCTCAAGTTAAAAAGTAGTGGACTCTCAAGTTAAAAAGTAGTGGACTCTCAAGTTAAAAAGTAGTGGACTCTTCAAGTTAAAAAGTAGTGGACTCAGCTGTGAATGTGGTGTTTTGTCAGCTCTGAATGTGGTGTTTTGTCAGCTCTGAATGTGGTGTTTTGTCAGCTCTGAATGTGTTCTCTCAGCTCTGAAAAAAATGCGTGGTCTGGAAGCAAGCGCAAAAACTCTCAGCAGCTCTAAAAGTGGTTCTCAGGTCTGCAAAAAATGAGCTCTCATAGTTGAAAGTGCTGGACTCTCAAGTCTAAAAGTGGACTGTCAGCCCTGAAAGTGTTCTCTCAGCCTTGAAAATGATCTCTTATCTATGCCAAAAAAGTGATCGCTCATCTCTGCAAAAAAAATGATCTCTACTCTGTCTAAAAGAAAATAATAAAAGTGATCTCTCATTGTTGAAAATGGTGGAATCAGCTCTGAAAGTGACCTCATCTCTGTAAAAGAAAGTAAGTTCTCATATCTGCAAATAAAAGTGATCTCTGATATCTGCCAAATATAAAAGTGATCTCTGATGTCTGCCAAATATAAAAGTGATCTCTGATGTCTGCCAAATATAAAAGTGATCTCTGATGTCTGCCAAATATAAAAGTGATCTCTGATGTCTGCCAAATATAAAAGTGATCTCTGATGTCTGCCAAATATAAAAGTGATCTCTGATGTCTGCCAAATATAAAAGTGATCTCTGATGTCTGCCAAATATAAAAGTGATCTCTGATGTCTGCCAAATATAAAAGTGATCTCTGATGTCTGCCAAATATAAAAATAGATTTCTAAAGTCTCCCAAAAATAAAAGTGATTTCAGAAGTCTGCCACAAATGAAAGTGATTTCTGGTGCCTGTCAAAATAAGTGATTTCTGGTGCCTGTCAAAATAAGTGATTTCTGGTGCCTGCAACAAAAAGTGATCTCATTGTTGAAAGTGTTGGAATCAGGTCTGAAAGTGTCCTCATATCTGCAAAAATTTGACCTCTCATGTCTGCAAAAAAGTCCTCTCTTGTTTCCAATAAAAATAGATCTCTGGTGCCTGCCAGCAAAAAAGTGATCTCTGTCTGCCACAAATAAAAGTGATCTCTGATGTCTGCAACAAATAAAAGTGATCTCTGATGTCTGCAACAAATAAAAGTGATCTCTGATGTCTGCAACAAATAAAAGTGATCTCTGATGTCTGCAACAAATAAAAGTGATCTCTGATGTCTGCAACAAATAAAAGTGATCTCTGATGTCTGCAACAAATAAAAGTGATCTCTGATGTCTGCCACAAATAAAAGTGATCTCTGATGTCTGCAACAAATAAAAGTGATCTCTGATGTCTGCAACAAATAAAAAAGATCTCTGATGTCTGCCACAAATGAAAGTGATCTCTGATGTCTGCCAAAAGATATGATCTCTGATGTCTGCCAAAAGATATGATCTCTGATGTCTGCCAAAAGATATGATCTCTGATGTCTGCCAAAAGATATGATCTCTGATGTCTGCCAAAAGATATGATCTGTGATGCCTGCCAAATATAAAAGTGTTTTCTGACGTCTGCCAAATATAAAAGTGTTTTCTGACGTCTGCCAAATATAAAAGTGATTTCTGACGTCTGCCAAATATAAAAGTGATTTCTGACGTCTGCCAAATATAAAAGTGTTTTCTGACGTCTGCCAAATATAAAAGTGATTTCTGACGTCTGCCAAATATAAAAGTGATTTCTGACGTCTGCCAAATATAAAAGTGATTTCTGACGTCTGCCAAATATAAAAGTGATTTCTGACGTCTGCCAAATATAAAAGTGATTTCTGACGTCTGCCAAATATAAACGTGATTTCTGACGTCTGCCAAATATAAAAGTGATTTCTGACGTCTGCCAAATATAAAAGTGATTTCTGATGTCTGCCAAATATAAAAGTGATCTCTGATGTCTGCCACAGAAAAAAGTGATCTCTGATGTCTGCCACAGAAAAAATTGATCTCTGGTGCTTCCCACAAATAAAAGTGATCTCTGATGTCTGCCACAAATAAAAGTGATCTCTGATGTCTGCCACAAATAAAAGTGATCTCTGATGTCTGCCACAAATAAAAGTGATCTCTGATGTCTGCCACAAATAAAAGTGATCTCTGATGTCTGCCACAAATAAAAGCGATCTCTGATGTCTGCCACAAATAAAAGTGATCTCTGATGTCTGCCACAAATAAAAGTGATCTCTGATGTTTGCCACAAATAAAAGTGATTACCGGTGCCTGCCAAAAAAAGTGATTTCTGGTTCCTTTCACAAAAAAAAGTGATTTCTGTTCCTTTCACAAAAAAAAGTGATCTCTGGTGAATTTCAAATAGAATTGATCTCTGATGTCTGCAACAAAAATTGATCTTTGTTGTCTGCCAAAAGAAATGATGTCTCATCTCTGAAGCTTGTCAAAAAAAAAGTGATCTCTGGTGCCTGCCAAAAAAAAAAAAAAATTGATGTCTGATGCCTGCCACAAAAAAAGTGATCTCTGATGCCTGCCATAAATAAGTGATCTCTTATGTCTGCAAAAAAGAATTGATATCTGTTGTCCACAAAAAAAAGTGATCTCTGGTGCCTTTCAAAAAAAAGTCTTCTCATTGTTGAAAATGGTGAAATCAGCTCTGAAAGTGTCCTCTCATCTCTGCAAAAAAAGTGACCTCTCATGTCTGCAAAGAAAGGTCTCCTCTCTCATGTTTCCAATAAAAAGTGATCTCTGATGTCGGCCAAATTTTATAGTGATCTCTGATGTCTACCAAATATCAAATTGATCTATGATGTCTACCAAATATCAAATTGATTTCTGATGTCTGCCAAATATAAAATTGATTTCTGATGTCTGACAAATATAAAATTGATTTCTGATGTCTGCCAAATATAAAATTGATTTCTGATGTCTGCCACAAATAAAAGTGATCTCTGATGTCTGCCACAAATAAAAGTGCCACAAATAAAAGTGATCTCTGATGTCTGCCACAAATAAAAGTGATCTCTGGTGTCTGCCACAAATAAAAGTGATGTCTGGTGCCTGCCACAAATAAAAGTGATGTCTGGTGCCTGCCACAAATAAAAGTGATGTCTGGTGCCTGCCACAAATAAAAGTGATGTCTGGTGCCTGCCACAAATAAAAGTGATGTCTGGTGCCTGCCACAAATAAAAGTGATGTCTGGTGCCTGCCACAAATAAAAGTGATGTCTGGTGCCTGCCACAAATAAAATTGATGTCTGGTGCCTGCCACAAATAAAATTGATGTCTGGTGCCTGCCACAAAGAAAAGTGATGTCTGGTGCCTGCCACAAACAAAAGTGATGTCTGGTGCCTGCCATAAAAAAATCTCTGGTGCTTGCGAAAAAAAAGTGTTCTCTCATTGTTGAAAATGGTGAAATCAGCTCTGAAAGTGTCCTCTCATCTCTGCAAAAAAGTGACCTCTCATGTCTGCAAAGAAAAGTCTCCTCTCTCATGTTTCCAATAAAAAGTGATCTCTGATGTCTGCCAAATATTAAAGTGATCTCTGATGTCTGCCACGAATGACAGTGATTTCTGATGTCTGCCAAATATAAAATTGATTTCTGATGTCTGCCAAATATAAAATTGATTTCTGAAGTCTGCCACAAATAAAAGTGATTACCGGTATCTGCCAAAAAAAGTGATTTCTGGTTCCTTTAAAAAAAGTGATCTCTGGTGCCTTTCAAATAGTATTGATCTCTGATGTGTGCAAAAGGAATTGATCTCTGATGTCTGCAAAAAAAAATGATCTTTGTTGTCTGCCAAAAGAAATGTCTCATCTCTGAAGCTTGTCAAAAAAAAGTGATCTCTGGTGCCTGCCAAAAAAAAAAAGTGATCTCTGGTGCCTGCCAAAAAAAAAAAGTGATCTCTGGTGCCTGCCAAAAAAAAAAGTGATCTCTGGTGCCTGCCAAAAAAAAAATTGCTCTCTGATGCCTGCCACAAAAAAAGTGATCTCTGATGCCTGCCACAAAAAAAGTGATCTCTGATGCCTGCCACAAAAAAGTGATCTCTGATGCCTGCCATAAAAAAGTGATCCCTTATGTCTGCAAAAAAGAATTGATCTCTGATGTCCGCAAAAATAAGTGATCTCTGGTGCCTTTAAAAAAAAAGTGATCTCTGGTGCCTTTAAAAAAAAAGTGATCTCTGGTGCCTTTAAAAAAAAAAGTGATCTCTGGTGCCTTTAAAAAAAAAGTGATCTCTGGTGCCTTTAAAAAAAGTGATCTCTGGTGCCTTTCAAAAAAAAAGTGATCTCTGATGCCTGCCATAAAAAAAAATAATCTCTGGTGCCTGCGAAAAAAAAGTGTTCTCTCATTGTTAAAAATGGTAAAATCAGCTCTGAAAGTGTCCTCTCATGTCTGCAAAAAGTGACCTCTCATGTCTGCAAAGAAAAGTCTCCTCTCTCATTTTTCCAATAAAAAGTGATCTCAGATGTCTGCCAAATATTAAAGTGATCTCTGATGTCTGCCAAATATTAAAGTGATCTCTGATGTCTGCCAAATATTAAAGTGATCTCTGATGTCTGCCAAATATTAAAGTGATCTCTGATGTCTGCCAAATATTAAAGTGATCTCTGATGTCTGCCAAATATTAAAGTGATCTCTGATGTCTGCAAATACAAAAGTGATATTTGATGTCTGCCACAAATAAAAGTGATCTCTGATGTCTGCCACAAAAAGTGATCTCTGATGTCTGCCACAAAAAGTGATCTCTGATGTCTGCCACAAAAAGTGATCTCTGATGTCTGCAAAAAAGAATTGATCTCTGGTGCCTTTCAAAAAAAAATTGATCTCTGGTGCCTTTCAAAAAAAAAATTGATCTCTGGTGCCTTTCAAAAAAAAATTGATCTCTGGTGCCTTTCAAAAAAAAATTGATCTCTGGTGCCTTTCAAAAAAAAATTGATCTCTGGTGCCTTTCAAAAAAAAATTGATCTCTGGTGCCTTTCAAAAAAAAATTGATCTCTGGTGCCTTTCAAAAAAAAATTGATCTCTGGTGCCTTTCAAAAAAAAATTGATCTCTGGTGCCTTTCAAAAAAATTGATCTCTGGTGCCTTTCAAAAAAATTGATCTCTGGTGCCTTTCAAAAAAATTGATCTCTGGTGCCTTTCAAAAAAATTGATCTCTGGTGCCTTTCAAAAAAAAATTGATCTCTGGTGCCTTTCAAAAAAAAATTGATCTCTGGTGCCTTTCAAAAAAAAATTGATCTCTGGTGCCTTCGAAAAAAAAAATTGATCTCTGGTGCCTTCGAAAAAAAAAATTGATGTCTGGTGCCTTCCAAAAAAAAATTGATCTCTGGTGCCTTCCACAAATAAAATTGATCTCTGATGTCTGCAAAATATAAAAGTGATCTCTGATGTCTGCAAAATATAAAAGTGATCTCTGATGTCTGCCAAATATAAAAGTGATCTCTGATGTCTGCCAAATATAAAAGTGATCTCTGATGTCTGCCAAATATAAAAGTGATCTCTGATGTCTGCCAAATATAAAAGTGATCTCTGATGTCTGCCACTTATAAAAGTGATCTCTGATGTCTGCCACTTATAAAAGTGATCTCTGATGTCTGCCAAATATAAAAGTGATCTCTGATGTCTGTCACTAATAAAAGTGATCTGTGATGTCTGCCACAAATGAAAGTGATCTCTGATGTCTGCCACAAATAAAATTGATCTCTGGTGCCTGCCACAAATAAAATTGATCTCTGGTGCCTGCCACAAATAAAATTGATCTCTGGTGCCTGCCACAAATAAAATTGATCTCTGGTGCCTGCCACAAATAAAATTGATCTCTGGTGCCTGCCACAAATAAAATTGATCTCTGGTGCCTGCCACAAATAAAATTGATCTCTGGTGCCTGCCACAAATAAAATTGATCTCTGGTGCCTGCCACAAATAAAATTGATCTCTGGTGCCTGCCACAAATAAAATTGATCTCTGGTGCCTGCCACAAATAAAATTGATCTCTGGTGCCTGCCACAAATAAAATTGATCTCTGGTGCCTGCCACAAATAAAATTGATCTCTGATGCCTGCCAAAAAAAATTCTTCTCATCGTTGAAAATGGTGAAATTAGCTCTGAAAGTGTCCTCCCATCTCTGCAAAAAAGTGACCTCTCAAGTCTGCAAAGAAAGGTCTCCTCTATCATGTTTCCAATAAAAAGTGATCTCTGATGTCTGCCAAATATTAAAGTGATCTCTGATGTCTGCCAAATATAAATGTGATCTCTGATAACTGCCAAATATAAAAGTGATATTTGATGTCTGCCACAAATAAAAGTGATCTCTGATGTCTGCCACAAATAAAAGTAATTACAGGTGCCTGCCAAAAAATGTGATTTCTGGTGCCTTTCAAAAAAGAAGTGATCTCTGGTGCCTTCCAAATAGAATTGATCTCTGATGCCTGCAAAAAGAATTGATCTCTGATGTCTGGAAAAAAAAATTGATCTTTGTTGTCTGCCAAAAGAAATGATTGATGTCTCATCTCTGAAGCTAGTCAAAAAAAAAAGTGATCTCTGGTGCCTGCAAAAAAAAAAAAAATTGATCACTGATGCCTGCCACAAAAAAAGTGATCTCTGATGCCTGCCATAAATAAGTGATTCTTATGTCTGCAAAAAAGAATTGATCTCTGATGTCCACAAAAAAAAAGTGATCTCTGGTGCCTTTCAAAAAAAAAAAAAAATTGATCTCTGATGCCTGCCAAAAAAAAGTCTTCTCATTGTTGAAAATGGTGAAATCAGCTCTGAAAGTGTCCTCTCATCTCTGCAAAAAAAGTGACCTCTCATGTCTGCAAAGAAAAGTCTCCTCTCTCATGTTTCCAATAAAAAGTGATCTCTGATGTCTGCGAAATATTAAAGTGATCTCTGATGTCTGCAAATACAAAAGTGATATTTGATGTCTGCCACAAATAAAAGTGATCTCTGATGTCTGCCACAATTAAAAGTGATCTCTGATGTCTGCCACAAATAAAAGTGATCTCTGATGTCTGCCACAAATAAAAGTGATCTCTGATGTCTGCCACAAATAAAAGTGATCTCTGATGTCTGCCACAAATAAAAGTGATCTCTGATGTCTGCCACAAATAAAAGTGATCTCTGATGTCTGCCACAAATAAAAGTGATCTCTGATGTCTGCCACAAAAAGTGCTCTCTGATGCCTAAAATAAAAAAGTGATCTCTGATGTCTGCAAAAAAGAATTAATCTCTGATGTCTTGAAAAAAGAATTAATCTCTGATGTCTGCAAAAAAGAATTGATCTCTGGTGCCTGCCACAAATAAAATTGATCTCTGGTGCCTTCCAAAAAAAAATTGATCTCTGGTGCCTTCCAAAAAAAAATTGATCTCTGGTGCCTTCCAAAAAAAAATTGATCTCTGGTGCCTTCCAAAAAAAAATTGATCTCTGATGTCTGCTAAATATAAAGGTGATCTCTGATGTCTGCCAAATATAAAAGTGATCTTTGATGTCTGCCAAATATAAAGGTGACCTCTGATGTCTGCCAAATATAAAGGTGACCTCTGATGTCTGCCAAATATTAAAGTGATCTCTGATGTCTGCCAAATATTAAAGTGATCTCTGATGTCTGCCAAATATTAAAGTGATCTCTGATGTCTGCCACAAATGAAAGTGATCTCTGATGTCTGCCACAAATGAAAGTGATCTCTGATGTCTGCCACAAAAAGTGATCTCTGATGTCTGCCACAAAAAGTGATCTCTGATGTCTGCCACAAAAAGTGATCTCTGATGTCTGCCACAAAAAGTGATCTCTGATGTCTGCCACAAAAATTGATCTCTGATGTCTGCCACAAAAATTGATCTCTGATGTCTGCCACAAAAAGTGATCTCTGATGTCTGCCACAAAAATTGATCTCTGATGTCTGCCACAAAAATTGATCTCTGATGTCTGCCACAAAAATTGATCTCTGATGTCTGCCACAAAAAGTGATCTCTGATGTCTGCCACAAAAATTGATCTCTGATGTCTGCCACAAAAATTGATCTCTGATGTCTGCCACAAAAATTGATCTCTGATGTCTGCCACAAAAATTGATCTCTGATGTCTGCCACAAAAAGTGATCTCTGATGTCTGCCAAATATAAAGGTGATCTCTGATGTCTGCCAAATATAAAAGTGATCTTTGATGTCTGCCAAATATTAAAGTGATCTCTGATGTCTGCAAATACCAAAGTGATATTTGATGTCTGCCATAAATAGAAGTGATCTCTGATGTCTGCCACAAATAAGTGTTATCTGATGTCTGCCACAAAAAGTGATCTCTGATGTCTGCCACAAAAAGTGATCTCTGATGTCTTCCACAAAAAGTGATCTCTGATGTCTGCCACAAAAAGTGATCTCTGATGCCTAAAAAAAAATAGTGATCTCTGATGTCTGCAAAAAAGAATTAATCTCTGATGTCTGCAAAAAAGAATTAATCTCTGATGTCTGCAAAAAAGAATTAATCTCTGATGTCTGCAAAAAAGAATTGATCTCTGATGTCCCCAAAAAAAAGTGATCTCTGGTGCCTTTCAAAAAAAAAAGTGATCTCTGGTGCCTTTCAAAAAAAAAAGTGATCTCTGGTGCCTTTAAAAAAAAAAGTGATCTCTGGTGCCTTTAAAAAAAAAGTTTTCTCTGATGCCTGCCATAAAAAAAAATAATCTCTGGTGCCTGCGAAAAAAAAGTGTTCTCTCATTGTTAAAAATGGTAAAATCAGCTCTGAAAGTGTCCTCTCATGTCTGCAAAAAGTGACCTCTCATGTCTGCAAAGAAAAGTCTCCTCTCTCATGTTTCCAATAAAAAGTGATCTCTGATGTCTGCAAAGAAAAGTCTCCTCTCTCATGTTTCCAATAAAAAGTGATCTCTGATGTCTGCCAAAATATAAAGGTGATCTCTGATGTCTGCCAAATATAAAGGTGATCTCTGATGTCTGCCAAATATAAAAGTGATCTTTGATGTCTGCCAAATATAAAGGTGACCTCTGATGTCTGCCAAATATTAAAGTGATCTCTGATGTCTGCCAAATATTAAAGTGATCTCTGATGTCTGCCAAATATTAAAGTGATCTCTGATGTCTGCCAAATATTAAAGTGATCTCTGATGTCTGCCAAATATTAGTGATATTTGATGTCTGCCACAAATAGAAGTGATCTCTGATGTCTGCCACAAATAAAAGTGTTATCTTATGTCTGCCACAAATGAAAGTGATCTCTGATGTCTGCCACAAAAAGTGATCTCTGATGTCTGCCACAAAAATTGATCTCTGATGTCTGCCACAAAAATTGATCTCTGATGTCTGCCACAAAAAGTGATCTCTGATGTCTGCCACAAAAAGTGATCTCTGATGTCTGCCACAAAAAGTGATCTCTGATGTCTGCCACAAAAAGTGATCTCTGATGTCTGCCACAAAAAGTGATCTCTGATGTCTGCCACAAAAAGTGATCTCTGATGTCTGCCACAAAAAGTGATCTCTGATGTCTGCCACAAATAAAAGTAATTACAGGTGCCTGCCAAAAAATGTGATCTCTGGTGCCTTTCAAAAAAGAAGTGATCTCTGGTGCCTTTCAAAAAAGAAGTGATCTCTGGTGCCTTTCAAAAAAGAAGTGATCTCTGGTGCCTTTCAAAAAAGAAGTGATCTCTGGTGCCTTTCAAAAAAGAAGTGATCTCTGGTGCCTTTCAAAAAAGAAGTGATATCTGGTGCCTTTCAAAAAAGAAGTGATCTCTGGTGCCTTTCAAAAAAGAAGTGATCTCTGGTGCCTTTCAAAAAAGAAGTGATCTCTGGTGCCTGCAAAAAGAATTGATCTCTGATGTCTGGAAAAAAAAATTGATCTTTGTTGTCTGCCAAAAGAAATGATGTCTCATCTCTGAAGCTAGACAAAAAAAAAAAGTGATCTCTGGTGCCTTCCAAAAAAAATTGATCTCTGATGTCTGCTAAATATAAAAGTGATCTCTGATGTCTGCCACAAATAAAAGTGATCTCTGATGTTTGCCACAAATAAAAGTGATCTCTGATGTCTGCCAAATATAAAAGTGATCTTTGATGTCTGCCAAATATAAATGTGATCTCTGATGTCTGCCAAATATAAAAGTGATCTCTGATGTTAGCAAATACAAAAGTGATATTTGATGTCTGCCACAAATAAAAGTGATCTCTGATGTCTGCCACAAATAAAAGTAATTACAGGTGCCTGCCAAAAAATGTGATTTCTGGTGCCTTTCAAAAAAGAAGTGATCTCTGGTGCCTTCGAAATAGAATTGATCTCTGATGCCTGCAAAAGAATTGATCTCTGATGTCTGGAAAAAAAATTGATCTTTGTTGTCTGCCAAAAAATATGATCTCTGATGTCTGCCAAAAAATATGATCTCTGATGTCTGCCAAAAAATATGATCTCTGATGTCTGCCAAAAAATATGATCTCTGATGTCTGCCAAAAAATATGATCTCCTCTGTCTGCACAAAAAAAAGTGATCTCTGGTGCCATCAACAAATAAAATTGATCCCTGGTGCCTTCCACAAATAAAATTGATCTCTGGTGCCTTCCACAAATAAAATTGATCTCTGGTGCCTTCCACAAATAAAATTGATCTCTGGTGCCTGCCACAAATAAAAATGATCTCTGGTGCCTTCCAAAAAAAAATTGATCTCTGGTGCCTTCCAAAAAAAAAATTGATCTCTGGTGCCTTCCAAAAAAAATTGATCTCTGGTGCCTTCCAAAAAAAAAAAGTGATCTCTGGTTCCTTCCAAAAAAAAGTGATCTCTGGTGCCTTCCAAAAAAAAAAGTGATCTCTGATGCCTGCCACAAAAAAAATGATGTCTGATGCCTGCCACAAAAAAAGTGATCTCTGATGCCTGCCACAAAAAAGTGATCTCTGATGCCTGCCATAAAAAAGTGATCCCTTATGTCTGCAAAAAAGAATTGATCTCTGATGTCCGCAAAAAAAAGTGATCTCTGGTGCCTTTCAAAAAAAAAAGTGATCTCTGGTGCCTTTCAAAAAAAAAAGTGATCTCTGGTGCCTTTCAAAAAAAAAAAGTGATCTCTGGTGCCTTTAAAAAAAAAAGTTTTCTCTGATGCCTGCCATAAAAAAAAATAATCTCTGGTGCCTGCGAAAAAAAAGTGTTCTCTCATTGTTAAAAATGGTAAAATCAGCTCTGAAAGTGTCCTCTCATGTCTGCAAAAAGTGACCTCTCATGTCTGCAAAGAAAAGTCTCCTCTCTCATGTTTCCAATAAAAAGTGATCTCTGATGTCTGCCAAAATATAAAGGAGATCTCTGATGTCTGCCAAATATAAAGGTGATCTCTGATGTCTGCCAAATATAAAAGTGATCTTTGATGTCTGCCAAATATAAAGGTGACCTCTGATGTCTGCCAAATATTAAAGTGATCTCTGATGTCTGCCAAATATTAAAGTGATCTCTGATGTCTGCCAAATATTAGTGATATTTGATGTCTGCCACAAATAGAAGTGATCTCTGATGTCTGCCACAAATAAAAGTGTTATCTGATGTCTGCCACAAATGAAAGTGATCTCTGATGTCTGCCACAAAAAGTGATCTCTGATGTCTGCCACAAAAATTGATCTCTGATGTCTGCCACAAAAATTGATCTCTGATGTCTGCCACAAAAAGTGATCTCTGATGTCTGCCACAAAAAGTGATCTCTGATGTCTGCCACAAAAAGTGATCTCTGATGTCTGCCACAAAAAGTGATCTCTGATGTCTGCAAAAAAGAATTGATCTCTGGTGCCTTTGAAAAAAATATTGATCTCTGGTGCCTTTGATAATTTAATTGATCTCTGGTGCTTTTGAATCAAAAATTGTTCTCTGGTGCCTTTGAAAAAAAAATTGATCTCTGGTGCCTTTGAATAATAAATTGATCTCTGGTGCCTTCGAAAAAAAAAATTGATCTCTGGTGCCTTCCAAAAAAAAATTGATCTCTGGTGCCTTCCAAAAAAAAAATTGATCTCTGGTGCCTTCCAAAAAAAAATTGATCTCTGGTGCCTTCCAAAAAAAAATTGATCTCTGGTGCCTTCCAAAAAAAAATTGATCTCTGGTGCCTTCCAAAAAAAAATTGATCTCTGGTGCCTTCCAAAAAAAAATTGATCTCTGGTGCCTTCCAAAAAAAATTGATCTCTGGTGCCTTCCAAAAAAAATTGATCTCTGGTGCCTTCCAAAAAAAAATTGATCTCTGGTGCCTTCCACAAATAAAATTGATCTCTGATGTCTGCTAAATATAAAGGTGATCTCTGATGTCTGCCAAATATAAAAGTGATCTCTGATGTCTGCCAAATATTAAAGTGATCTCTGATGTCTGCCAAATATTAAAGTGATCTCTGATGTCTGCAAATACAAAAGTGATATTTGATGTCTGCCACAAATAAAAGTGATCTCTGATGTCTGCCACAAATAAAAGTGATCTCTGATGTCTGCCACAAATGAAAGTGATCTCTGATGTCTGCCACAAATGAAAGTGATCTCTGATGTCTGCCACAAAAAGTGATCTCTGATGTCTGCCACAAAAAGTGATCTCTGATGTCTGCCACAAAAAGTGATCTCTGATGTCTGCCACAAATAAAAGTAATTACAGGTGCCTGCCAAAAAATGTGATCTCTGGTGCCTTTCAAAAAAGAAGTGATCTCTGGTGCCTTTCAAAAAAGAAGTGATGTCTGGTGCCTTTCAAAAAAGAAGTGATCTCTGGTGCCTTTCAAAAAAGAAGTGATCTCTGGTGCCTTTCAAAAAAGAAGTGATCTCTGGTGCCTTTCAAAAAGAAGTGATCTCTGGTGCCTTTCAAAAGAAGTGATCTCTGGTGCCTTTCAAAAAGAAGTGATCTCTGGTGCCTTTCAAAAAGAAGTGATCTCTGGTGCCTTTCAAAAAGAAGTGATCTCTGGTGCCTTTCAAAAGAAGTGATCTCTGGTGCCTTTCAAAAAGAAGTGATCTCTGGTGCCTGCAAAAGAATTGATCTCTGATGTCTGGAAAAAATTGATCTTTGTTGTCTGCCAAAAGAAATGATGTCTCATCTCTGAAGCTAGACAAAAAAAAAGTGATCTCTGGTGCCTTCCAAAAAATTGATCTCTGGTGCCTTCCACAAATAAAATTGATCTCTGATGTCTGCTAAATATAAAAGTGATCTCTGATGTCTGCCACAAATAAAAGTGATCTCTGATGTTTGCCACAAATAAAAGTGATCTCTGATGTCTGCCAAATATAAAAGTGATCTTTGATGTCTGCCAAATATAAATGTGATCTCTGATGTCTGCCAAATATAAAAGTGATCTCTGATGTTAGCAAATACAAAAGTGATATTTGATGTCTGCCACAAAAAGTGATCTCTGATGTCTGCCACAAAAAGTGATCTCTGATGTCTGCCACAAAAAGTGATCTCTGATGTCTGCCACAAATAAAAGTAATTACAGGTGCCTGCCAAAAAATGTGATTTCTGGTGCCTTTCAAAAAAGAAGTGATCTCTGGTGCCTTCGAAATAGAATTGATCTCTGATGCCTGCAAAAGAATTGATCTCTGATGTCTGGAAAAAAAATTGATCTTTGTTGTCTGCCAAAAAATATGATCTCTGATGTCTGCCAAAAAATATGATCTCTGATGTCTGCCAAAAAATATGATCTCTGATGTCTGCCAAAAAATATGATCTCCTCTGTCTGCACAAAAAAAAGTGATCTCTGGTGCCTTCAACAAATAAAATTGATCCCTGGTGCCTTCCACAAATAAAATTGATCTCTGGTGCCTTCCACAAATAAAATTGATCTCTGGTGCCTTCCACAAATAAAATTGATCTCTGGTGCCTGCCACAAATAAAAATGATCTCTGGTGCCTTCCAAAAAAAATTGATCTCTGGTGCCTTCCAAAAAAAAATTGATCTCTGGTGCCTTCCAAAAAAAAAGTGATCTCTGGTGCCTTCCAAAAAAAAAGTGATCTCTGGTTCCTTCCAAAAAAAAAGTGATCTCTGGTTCCTTCCAAAAAAAAAGTGATCTCTGGTGCCTTCCAAAAAAAAAAAGTGATCTCTGATGCCTGCCACAAAAAAAGTGATGTCTGATGCCTGCCACAAAAAAAGTGATCTCTGATGCCTTCCACAAAAAAGTGATCTCTGATGCCTGCCATAAAAAAGTGATCCCTTATGTCTGCAAAAAAGAATTGATCTCTGATGTCCGCAAAAAAAAGTGATCTCTGGTGCCTTTCAAAAAAAAAGTGATCTCTGGTGCCTTTCAAAAAAAAAGTGATCTCTGGTGCCTTTCAAAAAAAAAAGTGATCTCTGGTGCCTTTAAAAAAAAAAGTTTTCTCTGATGCCTGCCATAAAAAAAAATAATCTCTGGTGCCTGCGAAAAACAAGTGTTCTCTCATTGTTAAAAATGGTAAAATCAGCTCTGAAAGTGTCCTCTCATGTCTGCAAAGAAAAGTCTCCTCTCTCATGTTTCCAATAAAAAGTGATCTCTGATGTCTGCCAAAATATAAAGGTGATCTCTGATGTCTGCCAAATATAAAGGTGATCTCTGATGTCTGCCAAATATAAAAGTGATCTTTGATGTCTGCCAAATATAAAGGTGACCTCTGATGTCTGCCAAATATTAAAGCGATCTCTGATGTCTGCCAAATATTAAAGTGATATCTGATGTCTGCCAAATATTAGTGATATTTGATGTCTGCCACAAATAGAAGTGATCTCTGATGTCTGCCACAAATAAAAGTGTTATCTGATGTCTGCCACAAATGAAAGTGATCTCTGATGTCTGCCACAAAAAGTGATCTCTGATGTCTGCCACAAAAATTGATCTCTGATGTCTGCCACAAAAATTGATCTCTGATGTCTGCCACAAAAAGTGATCTCTGATGTCTGCCACAAAAAGTGATCTCTGATGTCTGCCACAAAAAGTGATCTCTGATGTCTGCCACAAAAAGTGATCTCTGATGTCTGCCACAAAAAGTGATCTCTGATGTCTGCCACAAAAAGTGATCTCTGATGTCTGCCACAAAAAGTGATCTCTGATGTCTGCCACAAAAAAGTGATCTCTGATGTCTGCCACAAAAAGTGATCTCTGATGTCTGCAAAAAATTGATCTCTGGTGCCTTTGAAAAAAATTGATCTCTGGTGCCTTTGAAAAAAAAGTGATCTCTGGTGCCTTTGAAAAAAAAAATTGATCTCTGGTGCCTTTGAAAAAAAAATTGATCTCTGGTGCCTTTGAAAAAAAAATTGATCTCTGGTGCCTTTGAAAAAAAAATTGATCTCTGGTGCCTTTGAAAAAAAAATTGATCTCTGGTGCCTTTGAAAAAAAAAATTGATCTCTGGTGCCTTTGAAAAAAAAAATTGATCTCTGGTGCCTTCCAAAAAAAATTGATCTCTGGTGCCTTTGAAAAAAAAATTGATCTCTGGTGCCTTTGAAAAAAAAAATTGATCTCTGGTGCCTTCGAAAAAAAAAAATTGATGTGCGGTGCCTTCCAAAAAAAAAATTGATCTCTGGTGAGTGCCAAAAAAAAATTGATCTCTGGTGCCTTCCAAAAAAAAAATTGATCTCTGGTGCCTTCCAAAAAAAAATTGATCTCTGGTGCCTTCCAAAAAAAAATTGATCTCTGGTGCCTTCCAAAAAAAAATTGATCTCTGGTGCCTTCCACAAATAAAATTGATCTCTGATGTCTGCTAAATATAAAAGTGATCTCTGATGTCTGCCAAATATAAAAGTGATCTCTGATGTCTGCCACAAATAAAAGTGATCTCTGATGTCTGCCAAATATAAAAGTGATCTCTGATGTCTGCCAAAAATAAAGTGATCTCTGATGTCTGCCAAATATAAAAGTGATCTCTGATGTCTGCAAATACAAAAGTGATCTCTGATGTCTGCCAAAAAAAGTGATCTCTGATGTCTGCCACAAAAAGTGGTCTCTGATGTCTGCCACAAAAAGTGATCTCTGATGTCTGCCACAAATAAAAGTAATTACAGGTGCCTGCCAAAAAATGTGATCTCTGGTGCCTTTCAAAAAAGAAGTGATCTCTGGTGCCTTTCAAAAAAGAAGTGATCTCTGGTGCCTTTCAAAAAAGAAGTGATCTCTGGTGCCTTTCAAAAAAGAAGTGATCTCTGGTGCCTTTCAAAAAAGAAGTGATCTCTGGTGCCTTTCAAAAAAGAAGTGATCTCTGGTGCCTTTCAAAAAAGAAGTGATCTCTGGTGCCTTTCAAAAAAGAAGTGATCTCTGGTGCCTGCAAAAGAATTGATCTCTGATGTCTGGAAAATTGATCTTTGTTGTCTGCCAAAAGAAATGATGTCTCATCTCTGAAGCTAGACAAAAAAAAAAAGTGATCTCTGGTGCCTTCCAAAAAATTGATCTCTGATGTCTGCTAAATATAAAAGTGATCTCTGTCTGCCACAAATAAAAGTGATCTCTGATGTTTGCCACAATATAAAAGTGATCTCTGATGTCTGCCAAATATAAAGTGATCTCTGATGTCTGCCAAATATAAAAGTGATCTCTGATGTCTGCCACAAATAAAAGTGATCTCTGATGCCTTCAACAAATAAAAGTGATCCTGGTGCCTGCCACAAATAAAATTGATCTCTGGTGCCTGCCACAAATAAAAGTGATCTCTGGTGCCATCCAAAAAAAAATTGATCTCTGATGCCTGCAAAAGAATTGATCTCTGATGTCTGGAAAAAAAATTGATCTTTGTTGTCTGCCAAAAAATATGATCTCTGATGTCTGCCAAAAAATATGATCTCTGATGTCTGCCAAAAAATATGATCTCTGATGTCTGCCAAAAAATATGATCTCCTCTGTCTGCACAAAAAAAAGTGATCTCTGGTGCCTTCAACAAATAAAATTGATCCCTGGTGCCTTCCATAAATAAAATTGATCTCTGGTGCCTTCCACAAATAAAATTGATCTCTGGTGCCTTCCACAAATAAAATTGATCTCTGGTGCCTGCCACAAATAAAAATGATCTCTGGTGCCTTCCAAAAAAAAATTGATCTCTGGTGCCTTCCAAAAAAAAATTGATCTCTGATGCCTGCCACAAAAAAAGTGATGTCTGATGCCTGCCACAAAAAAAGTGATCTCTGATGCCTGCCACAAAAAAGTGATCTCTGATGCCTGCCATAAAAAAGTGATCCCTTATGTCTGCAAAAAAGAATTGATCTCTGATGTCCGCAAAAAAAGTGATCTCTGGTGCCTTTCAAAAAAAAAAGTGATCTCTGGTGCCTTTCAAAAAAAAAAGTGATCTCTGGTGCCTTTCAAAAAAAAAAAGTGATCTCTGGTGCCTTTAAAAAAAAAAGTTTTCTCTGATGCCTGCCATAAAAAAAAATAATCTCTGGTGCCTGCGAAAAAAAAGTGTTCTCTCATTGTTAAAAATGGTAAAATCAGCTCTGAAAGTGTCCTCTCATGTCTGCAAAGAAAAGTCTCCTCTCTCATGTTTCCAATAAAAAGTGATCTCTGATGTCTGACAAAATATAAAGGTAATCTCTGATGTCTGCCAAATATAAAGGTGATCTCTGATGTCTGCCAAATATAAAAGTGATCTTTGATGTCTGCCAAATATAAAGGTGACCTCTGATGTCTGCCAAATATTAAAGTGATCTCTGATGTCTGCCAAATATTAAAGTGATCTCTGATGTCTGCCAAATATTAGTGATATTTGATGTCTGCCACAAATAGAAGTGTTATCTGATGTCTGCCACAAATAAAAGTGTTATCTGATGTCTGCCACAAATGAAAGTGATCTCTGATGTCTGCCACAAAAAGTGATCTCTGATGTCTGCCACAAAAATTGATCTCTGATGTCTGCCACAAAAATTGATCTCTGATGTCTGCCACAAAAGTGATCTCTGATGTCTGCCACAAAAAGTGATCTCTGATGTCTGCCACAAAAAGTGATCTCTGATGTCTGCCACAAAAGTGATCTCTGATGTCTGCCACAAAAGTGATCTCTGATGTCTGCCACAAAAGTGATCTCTGATGTCTGCCACAAAAAGTGATCTCTGATGTCTGCCACAAAAAGTGATCTCTGATGTCTGCCACAAAAAGTGATCTCTGATGTCTGCAAAAAAGAATTGATCTCTGGTGCCTTTGAAAAAAAAATTGATCTCTGGTGCCTTTGAAAAAAAAAATTGATCTCTGGTGCCTTTGAAAAAAAAAATTGATCTCTGGTGCCTTTGAAAAAAAACTTGATCTCTGGTGCCTTTGAAAAAAAAATTGATCTCTGGTGCCTTTGAAAAAAAAATTGATCTCTGGTGCCTTTGAAAAAAAAATTGATCTCTGGTGCCTTTGAAAAAAAAATTGATCTCTGGTGCCTTTGAAAAAAAAATTGATCTCTGGTGCCTTTGAAAAAAAAATTGATCTCTGGTGCCTTTGAAAAAAAAAATTGATGTGTGGTGCCTTCCAAAAAAAAAAATTGATGTGTGGTGCCTTCCAAAAAAAAAAATTGATGTGTGGTGAGTGCCAAAAAAAAACTGATCTCTGGTGCCTTCCAAAAAAAAAATTGATCTCTGGTGCCTTCCAAAAAAAAATTGATCTCTGGTGCCTTCCAAAAAAAATTGATCTCTGGTGCCTTCCAAAAAAAAATTGATCTCTGGTGCCTTCCACAAATAAAATTGATCTCTGATGTCTGCTAAATATAAAGGTGATCTCTGATGTCTGCCAAATATAAAAGTGATCTTTGATGTCTGCCAAATATAAAGGTGACCTCTGATGTCTGCCAAATATTAAAGTGATCTCTGATGTCTGCCAAATATTAAAGTGATCTCTGATGTCTGCCAAATATTAAAGTGATCTCTGATGTCTGCCAAATATTAAAGTGATCTCTGATGTCTGCAAATACAAAAGTGATATTTGATGTCTGCCACAAATAAAATTGATCTCTGATGTCTGCCACAAATAAAAGTGTTATCTGATGTCTGCCACAAATAAAAGTGTTATCTGATGTCTGCCACAAATAAAAGTGATCTCTGATGTCTGCCACAAATGAAAGTGATCTCTGATGTCTGCCACAAATGAAAGTGATCTCTGATGTCTGCCACAAAAAGTGATCTCTGATGTCTGCCACAAAAAGTGATCTCTGATGTCTGCCACAAAAAGTGATCTCTGATGTCTGCCACAAAAAGTGATCTCTGATGTCTGCCACAAATAAAAGTAATTACAGGTGCCTGCCAAAAAATGTGATCTCTGGTGCCTTTCAAAAAAGAAGTGATCTCTGGTGCCTTTCAAAAAAGAAGTGATCTCTGGTGCCTTTCAAAAAAGAAGTGATCTCTGGTGCCTTTCAAAAAAGAAGTGATCTCTGGTGCCTTTCAAAAGAAGTGATCTCTGGTGCCTTTCAAAAAAGAAGTGATCTCTGGTGCCTTTCAAAAAAGAAGTGATCTCTGGTGCCTTTCAAAAAAGAAGTGATCTCTGGTGCCTTTCAAAAAAGAAGTGATCTCTGGTGCCTTTCAAAAAAGAAGTGATCTCTGGTGCCTTTCAAAAAAGAAGTGATCTCTGGTGCCTTTCAAAAGAAGTGATCTCTGGTGCCTTTCAAAAGAAGTGATCTCTGGTGCCTTTCAAAAAAGAAGTGATCTCTGGTGCCTTTCAAAAAAGAAGTGATCTCTGGTGCCTTTCAAAAAAGAAGTGATCTCTGGTGCCTGCAAAAAGAATTGATCTCTGATGTCTGGAAAAAAAAATTGATCTTTGTTGTCTGCCAAAAGAAATGATGTCTCATCTCTGAAGCTAGACAAAAAAAAAAAGTGATCTCTGGTGCCTTCCAAAAAAAATTGATCTCTGATGTCTGCTAAATATAAAAGTGATCTCTGATGTCTGCCACAAATAAAAGTGATCTCTGATGTTTGCCACAAATAAAAGTGATCTCTGATGTCTGCCAAATATAAAAGTGATCTTTGATGTCTGCCAAATATAAATGTGATCTCTGATGTCTGCCAAATATAAAAGTGATCTCTGATGTTAGCAAATACAAAAGTGATCTCTGATGTCTGCCACAAATAAAAGTAATTACAGGTGCCTGCCAAAAAATGTGATTTCTGGTGCCTTTCAAAAAAGAAGTGATCTCTGGTGCCTTCGAAATAGAATTGATCTCTGATGCCTGCAAAAGAATTGATCTCTGATGTCTGGAAAAAAAATTGATCTTTGTTGTCTGCCAAAAAATATGATCTCTGATGTGTGCCAAAAAATATGATCTCTGATGTCTGCCAAAAAATATGATCTCTGATGTCTGCCATAAAATATGATCTCCTCTGTCTGCACAAAAAAAAGTGATCTCTGGTGCCTTCAACAAATAAAATTGATCCCTGGTGCCTTCCATAAATAAAATTGATCTCTGGTGCCTTCCACAAATAAAATTGATCTCTGGTGCCTTCCACAAATAAAATTGATCTCTGGTGCCTGCCACAAATAAAAATGATCTCTGGTGCCTTCCAAAAAAAAATTGATCTCTGGTGCCTTCCAAAAAAAAATTGATCTCTGGTGCCTTCCAAAAAAAAATTGATCTCTGATGCCTGCCACAAAAAAAGTGATGTCTGATGCCTGCCACAAAAAAAGTGATCTCTGATGCCTGCCACAAAAAAGTGATCTCTGATGCCTGCCATAAAAAAGTGATCCCTTATGTCTGCAAAAAAGAATTGATCTCTGATGTCCGCAAAAAAAGTGATCTCTGGTGCCTTTCAAAAAAAAAAGTGATCTCTGGTGCCTTTCAAACAAAAAAGTGATCTCTGGTGCCTTTCAAAAAAAAAAAGTGATCTCTGGTGCCTTTAAAAAAAAAAGTTTTCTCTGATGCCTGCCATAAAAAAAATAATCTCTGGTGCCTGCGAAAAAAAAGTGTTCTCTCATTGTTAAAAATGGTAAAATCAGCTCTGAAAGTGTCCTCTCATGTCTGCAAAAAGTGACCTCTCATGTCTGCAAAGAAAAGTCTCCTCTCTCATGTTTCCAATAAAAGTGCTCTCTGCTGTCTGACAAAATATAAAGGTGATCTCTGATGTCTGCCAAATATAAAGGTGATCTCTGATGTCTGCCAAATATAAAAGTGATCTTTGATGTCTGCCAAATATAAAGGTGACCTCTGATGTCTGCCAAATATTAAAGTGATCTCTGATGTCTGCCAAATATTAAAGTGATCTCTGATGTCTGCCAAATATTAGTGATATTTGATGTCTGCCACAAATAGAAGTGTTATCTGATGTCTGCCACAAATAAAAGTGTTATCTGATGTCTGCCACAAATGAAAGTGATCTCTGATGTCTGCCACAAAAGTGATCTCTGATGACTGCCACAAAAATTGATCTCTGATGTCTGCCACTAAAAGTGATATCTGATGTCTGCCACAAAAAGTGATCTCTGATGTCTGCCACAAAAGTGATCTCTGATGTCTGCCACAAAAAGTGATCTCTGATGTCTGCCACAAAAGTGATCTCTGATGTCTGCAAAAAGAATTGATCTCTGGTGCCTTTGAAAAAATTGATCTCTGGTGCCTTTGAAAAAAATTGATCTCTGGTGCCTTTGAAAAAATTGATCTCTGGTGCCTTTGAAAAAAAAATTGATCTCTGGTGCCTTTTAAAAAAAAATTGATCTCTGGTGCCTTTTAAAAAAAAAATTGATCTCTGGTGCCTTTGAAAAAAAAATTGATCTCTGGTGCCTTTGAAAAAAAAAATTGATCTCTGGTGCCTTTGAAAAAAAAAATTGATCTCTGGTGCCTTTGAAAAAAAAAATTGATCTCTGGTGCCTTTGAAAAAAAAAATTGATCTCTGGTGCCTTCGAAAAAAAAAAATTGATGTGTGGTGCCTTCCAAAAAAAAAATTGTTCTCTGGTGAGTGCCAAAAAAAAATTGATCTCTGGTGCCTTCCAAAAAAAATTGATCTCTGGTGCCTTCCAAAAAAAAATTGATCTCTGGTGCCTTCCACAAATAAAATTGATCTCTGATGTCTGCTAAATATAAAGGTGATCTCTGATGTCTGCCTAATATAAAAGTGATCTTTGATGTCTGCCAAATATAAAGGTGACCTCTGATGTCTGCCAAATATTAAAGTGATCTCTGATGTCTGCCAAATATTAAAGTGATCTCTGATGTCTGCCAAATATTAAAGTGATCTCTGATGTCTGCCAAATATTAAAGTGATCTCTGATGTCTGCAAATACAAAAGTGATATTTGATGTCTGCCACAAAAAGTGATCTCTGATGTCTGCCACAAAAAGTGATCTCTGATGTCTGCCACAAAAAGTGATCTCTGATGTCTGCCACAAAAAGTGATCTCTGATGTCTGCCACAAAAAGTGATCTCTGATGTCTGCCAAAAAAAGTGATCTCTGATGTCTGCCAAAAAAAGTGATCTCTGATGTCTGCCAAAAAAAGTGATCTCTGATGTCTGCCAAAAAAAGTGATCTCTGATGTCTGCCAAAAAAAGTGATCTCTGATGTCTGCCACAAAAAGTGATCTCTGATGTCTGCCACAAAAAGTGATCTCTGATGTCTGCCACAAATAAAAGTAATTACAGGTGCCTGCCAAAAAATGTGATCTCTGGTGCCTTTCAAAAAAGAAGTGATCTCTGGTGCCTTTCAAAAAAGAAGTGATCTCTGGTGCCTTTCAAAAAAGAAGTGATCTCTGGTGCATTACAAAAATTAAGTGATCTCTGGTGACTTTCAAAATAGTAGTGATCTCTGGTTCCTTTCAAAAAAGAAGTGATCTCTGGTGCCTTTCAAAAAGAAGTGATCTCTGGTGCCTTTCAAAAAGAAGTGATCTCTGGTGCCTTTCAAAAGAAGTGATCTCTGGTGCCTGCAAAATGAATTGATCTCTGATGTCTGGAAAAAAATTGATCTTTGTTGTCTGCCAAAAGAAATGATGTCTCATCTCTGAAGCTAGACAAAAAAAAAAAAGTGATCTCTGGTGCCTTCCAAAAAAAATTGATCTCTGATGTCTGCTAAATATAAAAGTGATCTCTGATGTCTGCCACAAATAAAAGTGATCTCTGATGTTTGCCACAAATAAAAGTGATCTCTGATGTCTGCCAAATATAAAAGTGATCTTTGATGTCTGCCAAATATAAAAGTGATCTCTGATGTTAGCAAATACAAAAGTGATCTCTGATGTCTGCCACAAATAAAAGTAATTACAGGTGCCTGCCAAAAAATGTGATTTCTGGTGCCTTTCAAAAAAGAAGTGATCTCTGGTGCCTTCGAAATAGAATTGATCTCTGATGCCTGCAAAAGAATTGATCTCTGATGTCTGGAAAAAAAATTGATCTTTGTTGTCTGCCAAAAAATATGATCTCTGATGTCTGCCAAAAAATATGATCTCTGATGTCTGCCAAAAAATATGATCTCTGATGTCTGCCAAAAAATATGATCTCCTCTGTCTGCACAAAAAAAAGTGATCTCTGGTGCCTTCAACAAATAAAATTGATCCCTGGTGCCTTCCATAAATAAAATTGATCTCTGGTGCCTTCCACAAATAAAATTGATCTCTGGTGCCTTCCACAAATAAAATTGATCTCTGGTGCCTGCCACAAATAAAAATGATCTCTGGTGCCTTCCAAAAAAAAATTGATCTCTGGTGCCTTCCAAAAAAAAATTGATCTCTGATGCCTGCCACAAAAAAAGTGATGTCTGATGCCTGCCACAAAAAAAGTGATCTCTGATGCCTGCCACAAAAAAGTGATCTCTGATGCCTGCCATAAAAAAGTGATCCCTTATGTCTGCAAAAAAGAATTGATGTCTGATGTCCGCAAAAAAAGTGATCTCTGGTGCCTTTCAAAAAAAAAAGTGATCTCTGGTGCCTTTCAAAAAAAAAAGTGATCTCTGGTGCCTTTCAAAAAAAAAAAGTGATCTCTGGTGCCTTTAAAAAAAAAAGTTTTCTCTGATGCCTGCCATAAAAAAAATAATCTCTGGTGCCTGCGAAAAAAAAGTGTTCTCTCATTGTTAAAAATGGTAAAATCAGCTCTGAAAGTGTCCTCTCATGTCTGCAAAGAAAAGTCTCCTCTCTCATGTTTCCAATAAAAAGTGATCTCTGATGTCTGACAAAATATAAAGGTAATCTCTGATGTCTGCCAAATATAAAGGTGATCTCTGATGTCTGCCAAATATAAAAGTGATCTTTGATGTCTGCCAAATATAAAGGTGACCTCTGATGTCTGCCAAATATTAAAGTGATCTCTGATGTCTGCCAAATATTAAAGTGATCTCTGATGTCTGCCAAATATTAGTGATATTTGATGTCTGCCACAAATAGAAGTGTTATCTGATGTCTGCCACAAATAAAAGTGTTATCTGATGTCTGCCACAAATGAAAGTGATCTCTGATGTCTGCCAAAAAAAGTGATCTCTGATGTCTGCCAAAAAAAGTGATCTCTGATGTCTGCCACAAAAAGTGATCTCTGATGTCTGCCACAAAAAGTGATCTCTGATGTCTGCCACAAATAAAAGTAATTACAGGTGCCTGCCAAAAAATGTGATCTCTGGTGCCTTTCAAAAAAGAAGTGATCTCTGGTGCCTTTCAAAAAAGAAGTGATCTCTGGTGCCTTTCAAAAAAGAAGTGATCTCTGGTGCCTTTCAAAAAAGAAGTGATCTCTGGTGCGCTTCCCAAAATAAGTGATCTCTGGTGCCTTTCAAAAAAGAAGTGATCTCTGGTGCCTTTCAAAAAAGAAGTGATCTCTGGTGCCTTTCAAAAAAGAAGTGATCTCTGGTGCCTTTCAAAAAAGAAGTGATCTCTGGTGCCTTTCAAAAAAGAAGTGATCTCTGGTGCCTGCAAAAAGAATTGATCTCTGATGTCTGGAAAAAAAAATTGATCTTTGTTGTCTGCCAAAAGAAATGATGTCTCATCTCTGAAGCTAGACAAAAAAAAAAAGTGATCTCTGGTGCCTTCCAAAAAAAATTGATCTCTGATGTCTGCTAAATATAAAAGTGATCTCTGATGTCTGCCACAAATAAAAGTGATCTCTGATGTTTGCCACAAATAAAAGTGATCTCTGATGTCTGCCAAATATAAAAGTGATCTTTGATGTCTGCCAAATATAAAAGTGATCTCTGATGTTAGCAAATACAAAAGTGATCTCTGATGTCTGCCACAAATAAAAGTAATTACAGGTGCCTGCCAAAAAATGTGATTTCTGGTGCCTTTCAAAAAAGAAGTGATCTCTGGTGCCTTCGAAATAGAATTGATCTCTGATGCCTGCAAAAGAATTGATCTCTGATGTCTGGAAAAAAAATTGATCTTTGTTGTCTGCCAAAAAATATGATCTCTGATGTCTGCCAAAAAATATGATCTCTGATGTCTGCCAAAAAATATGATCTCCTCTGTCTGCACAAAAAAAAGTGATCTCTGGTGCCTTCAACAAATAAAATTGATCCCTGGTGCCTTCCATAAATAAAATTGATCTCTGGTGCCTTCCACAAATAAAATTGATCTCTGGTGCCTTCCACAAATAAAATTGATCTCTGGTGCCTGCCACAAATAAAAATGATCTCTGGTGCCTTCCAAAAAAAAATTGATCTCTGGTGCCTTCCAAAAAAAAATTGATCTCTGATGCCTGCCACAAAAAAAGTGATGTCTGATGCCTGCCACAAAAAAAGTGATCTCTGATGCCTGCCACAAAAAAGTGATCTCTGATGCCTGCCATAAAAAAGTGATCCCTTATGTCTGCAAAAAAGAATTGATGTCTGATGTCCGCAAAAAAAGTGATCTCTGGTGCCTTTCAAAAAAAAAAGTGATCTCTGGTGCCTTTCAAAAAAAAAGTGATCTCTGGTGCCTTTCAAAAAAAAAAAGTGATCTCTGGTGCCTTTAAAAAAAAAAGTTTTCTCTGATGCCTGCCATAAAAAAAATAATCTCTGGTGCCTGCGAAAAAAAAGTGTTCTCTCATTGTTAAAAATGGTAAAATCAGCTCTGAAAGTGTCCTCTCATGTCTGCAAAGAAAAGTCTCCTCTCTCATGTTTCCAATAAAAAGTGATCTCTGATGTCTGACAAAATATAAAGGTAATCTCTGATGTCTGCCAAATATAAAGGTGATCTCTGATGTCTGCCAAATATAAAAGTGATCTTTGATGTCTGCCAAATATAAAGGTGACCTCTGATGTCTGCCAAATATTAAAGTGATCTCTGATGTCTGCCAAATATTAAAGTGATCTCTGATGTCTGCCAAATATTAGTGATATTTGATGTCTGCCACAAATAGAAGTGTTATCTGATGTCTGCCACAAATAAAAGTGTTATCTGATGTCTGCCACAAATGAAAGTGATCTCTGATGTCTGCCACAAAAAGTGATCTCTGATGTCTGCCACAAAAATTGATCTCTGATGTCTGCCACAAAAAGTGATCTCTGATGTCTGCCACAAAAAGTGATCTCTGATGTCTGCCACAAAAAGTGATCTCTGATGTCTGCCACAAAAAGTGATCTCTGATGTCTGCAAAAAAGAATTGATCTCTGGTGCCTTTGAAAAAAAAATTGATCTCTGGTGCCTTTGAAAAAAAAATTGATCTCTGGTGCCTTTGAAAAAAAAATTGATCTCTGGTGCCTTTGAAAAAAAAAATTGATCTCTGGTGCCTTTGAAAAAAAAAATTGATCTCTGGTGCCTTTGAAAAAAAAATTGATCTCTGGTGCCTTTGAAAAAAAAATTGATCTCTGGTGCCTTTGAAAAAAAAAATTGATCTCTGGTGCCTTTGAAAAAAAAAATTGATCTCTGGTGCCTTTGAAAAAAAAATTGATCTCTGGTGCCTTTGAAAAAAAAAATTGATCTCTGGTGCCTTCGAAAAAAAAAAAATTGATGTGTGGTGCCTTCCAAAAAAAAAATTGTTCTCTGGTGAGTGCCAAAAAAAAATTGATCTCTGGTGCCTTCCAAAAAAAATTGATCTCTGGTGCCTTCCAAAAAAAAATTGATCTCTGGTGCCTTCCACAAATAAAATTGATCTCTGATGTCTGCTAAATATAAAGGTGATCTCTGATGTCTGCCTAATATAAAAGTGATCTTTGATGTCTGCCAAATATAAAGGTGACCTCTGATGTCTGCCAAATATTAAAGTGATCTCTGATGTCTGCCAAATATTAAAGTGATCTCTGATGTCTGCCAAATATTAAAGTGATCTCTGATGTCTGCCAAATATTAAAGTGATCTCTGATGTCTGCCAAATATTAAAGTGATCTCTGATGTCTGCCAAATATTAAAGTGATCTCTGATGTCTGCAAATACAAAAGTGATATTTGATGTCTGCCACAAATAAAAGTGATCTCTGATGTCTGCCACAAATAAAAGTGTTATCTGATGTCTGCCACATGTGAAAGTGATCTCTGATGTCTGCCACAAATGAAAGTGATCTCTGATGTCTGCCACAAAAAGTGATCTCTGATGTCTGCCACAAAAAGTGATCTCTGATGTCTGCCACAAAAAGTGATCTCTGATGTCTGCCACAAAAAGTGATCTCTGATGTCTGCCACAAAAAGTGATCTCTGATGTCTGCCACAAAAAGTGATCTCTGATGTCTGCCACAAAAAGTGATCTCTGATGTCTGCCAAAAAAGTGATCTCTGATGTCTGCCAAAAAAAGTGATCTCTGATGTCTGCCACAAAAAGTGATCTCTGATGTCTGCCACAAAAAGTGATCTCTGATGTCTGCCACAAAAAGTGATCTCTGATGTCTGCCACAAAAGTGATCTCTGATGTCTGCCACAAAAAGTGATCTCTGATGTCTGCCACAAAAAGTGATCTCTGATGTCTGCCACAAAAAGTGATCTCTGATGTCTGCCACAAAAAGTGATCTCTGATGTCTGCCAAAAAAAGTGATCTCTGATGTCTGCCAAAAAAAGTGATCTCTGATGTCTGCCACAAAAAGTGATCTCTGATGTCTGCCACAAAAAGTGATCTCTGATGTCTGCCACAAAAGTGATCTCTGATGTCTGCCACAAAAGTGATCTCTGATGTCTGCCAAAAAAGTGATCTCTGATGTCTGCCACAAAAAGTGATCTCTGATGTCTGCCACAAAAAGTGATCTCTGATGTCTGCCACAAAAAGTGATCTCTGATGTCTGCCACAAAAAGTGATCTCTGATGTCTGCCACAAAAAGTGATCTCTGATGTCTGCCACAAAAAGTGATCTCTGATGTCTGCCACAAAAAGTGATCTCTGATGTCTGCCACAAATAAAAGTAATTACAGGTGCCTGCCAAAAAATGTGATCTCTGGTGCCTTTCAAAAAAGAAGTGATCTCTGGTGCCTTTCAAAAAAGAAGTGATCTCTGGTGCCTTTCAAAAAAGAAGTGATCTCTGGTGCCTTTCAAAAAAGAAGTGATCTCTGGTGCCTTTCAAAAAAGAAGTGATCTCTGGTGCCTTTCAAAAAAGAAGTGATCTCTGGTGCCTGGAAAAAGAATTGATCTCTGATGTCTGGAAAAAAAAATTGATCTTTGTTGTCTGCCAAAAGAAATGATGTCTCATCTCTGAAGCTAGACAAAAAAAAAAAGTGATCTCTGGTGCCTTCCAAAAAAAATTGATCTCTGGTGCCTTCCACAAATAAAATTGATCTCTGATGTCTGCTAAATATAAAAGTGATCTCTGATGTCTGCCACAAATAAAAGTGATCTCTGATGTTTGCCACAAATAAAAGTGATCTCTGATGTCTGCCAAATATAAAAGTGATCTTTGATGTCTGCCAAATATAAATGTGATCTCTGATGTCTGCCAAATATAAAAGTGATCTCTGATGTTAGCAAATACAAAAGTGATATTTGATGTCTGCCACAAATAAAAGTGATCTCTGATGTCTGCCACAAATAAAAGTAATTACAGGTGCCTGCCAAAAAATGTGATTTCTGGTGCCTTTCAAAAAAGAAGTGATCTCTGGTGCCTTCGAAATAGAATTGATCTCTGATGCCTGCAAAAGAATTGATCTCTGATGTCTGGAAAAAAAATTGATCTTTGTTGTCTGCCAAAAAATATGATCTCTGATGTCTGCCAAAAAATATGATCTCTGATGTCTGCCAAAAAATATGATCTCCTCTGTCTGCACAAAAAAAAGTGATCTCTGGTGCCTTCAACAAATAAAACTGATCCCTGGTGCCTGCCACAAATAAAATTGATCTCTGGTGCCTGCCACAAATAAAATTGATCTCTGGTGCCTGCCACAAATAAAATTGATCTCTGGTGCCTGCCACAAATAAAATTGATCTCTGGTGCCTGCCACAAATAAAATTGATCTCTGGTGCCTGCCACAAATAAAATTGATCTCTGGTGCCTGCCACAAATAAAATTGATCTCTGGTGCCTGCCACAAATAAAATTGATCTCTGGTGCCTGCCACAAATAAAATTGATCTCTGGTGCCTGCCAAAAAAAATTCTTCTCATTGTTGAAAATGGTGAAATTAGCTCTGAAAGTGTCCTCCCATCTCTGCAAAAAAGTGACCTCTCATGTCTGCAAAGAAAAGTCTCCTCTCTCATGTTTCCAATAAAAAGTGATCTCTGATGTCTGCGAAATATTAAAGTGATCTCTGATGTCTGCAAATACAAAAGTGATATTTGATGTCTGCCACAAATAAAAGTGATCTCTGATGTCTGCCACAATTAAAAGTGATCTCTGATGTCTGCCACAAATAAAAGTGATCTCTGATGTCTGCCACAAATAAAAGTGATCTCTGATGTCTGCCACAAATAAAAGTGATCTCTGATGTCTGCCACAAATAAAAGTGATCTCTGATGTCTGCCACAAATAAAAGTGATCTCTGATGTCTGCCACAAAAAGTGATCTCTGATGCCTAAAAAAAATAGTGATCTCTGATGTCTGCAAAAAAGAATTAATCTCTGATGTCTGCAAAAAAGAATTAATCTCTGATGGCTGCAAAAAAGAATTAATCTCTGATGTCTGCAAAAAAGAATTGATCTCTGGTGCCTTCCAAAAAAAAAAGTGATCTCTGGTGCCTTCCAAAAAAAAAAGTGATCTCTGGTGCCTTCCAAAAAAAAAAGTGATCTCTGGTGCCTTCCAAAAAAAAAAAGTGATCTCTGATGCCTGCCACAAAAAAAGTGATCTCTGGTGCCTTCCAAAAAAAAAAAGTGATCTCTGATGCCTGCCACAAAAAAAGTGATCTCTGATGCCTGCCACAAAAAAAGTGATCTCTGACGCATGCCACAAAAAAGTGATCTCTGATGCCTGCCACAAAAAAGTGATCTCTGATGCCTGCCATAAAAAAGTGATCCCTTATGTCTGCAAAAAAGAATTGATCTCTGATGTCTGCAAAAAAGAATTGATCTCTGATGTCTGCAAAAAAGAATTGATCTCTGATGTCCGCAAAAAAAAGTGATCTCTGGTGCCTTTCAAAAAAAAAAGTGATCTCTGGTGCCTTTCAAAAAAAAAAAGTTTTCTCTGATGCCTGCCATAAAAAAAAATAATCTCTGGTGCCTGCGAAAAAAAAGTGTTCTCTCATTGTTAAAAATGGTAAAATCAGCTCTGAAAGTGTCCTCTCATGTCTGCAAAAAGTGACCTCTCATGTCTGCAAAGAAAAGTCTCCTCTCTCATGTTTCCAATAAAAAGTGATCTCTAATGTCTGCCAAAATATAAAGGTGATCTTTGATGTCTGCCAAATATAAAGGTGACCTCTGATGTCTGCCAAATATTAAAGTGATCTCTGATGTCTGCCAAATATTAAAGTGATATTTGATGTCTGCCACAAATAAAAGTTTTATCTGATGTCTGCCACAAATAAAAGTGATCTTTGATGTCTGCCACAAATGAAAGTGATCTCTGATGTCTGCCACAAATGAAAGTGATCTCTGATGTCTGCCACAAATGAAAGTGATCTCTGATGTCTGCCACAAATGAAAGTGATCTCTGATGTCTGCCACAAATGAAAGTGATCTCTGATGTCTGCCACAAATGAAAGTGATCTCTGATGTCTGCCACAAAAAGTGATCTCTGATGTCTGCCACAAAAAGTGATCTTTGATGTCTGCCACAAAAAGTGATCTCTGATGTCTGCCACAAAAAGTGATCTCTGATGTCTGCCACAAAAATTGATCTCTGATGTCTGCCAAAAAAAGTGATCTCTGATGTCTGCCACAAAAAGTGATCTCTGATGTCTGCCACAAATAAAAGTAATTACAGGTGCCTGCCAAAAAATGTGATTTCTGGTGCCTTTCAAAAAAGAAGTGATCTCTGGTGCCTTTCAAAAAAGAAGTGATCTCTGGTGCCTTTCAAAAAAGAAGTGATCTCTGGTGCCTTTCAAAAAAGAAGTGATCTCTGGTGCCTTTCAAAAAAGAAGTGATCTCTGGTGCCTTTCAAAAAAGTGATCTCTGGTGCCTTTCAAAAAAAAGTGATCTCTGGTGCCTTTACAAAAAAAAAGTGATCTCTGGGGCCTTTCAAAAAAAAAGTGATCTCTGGTGCCTTTCAAAAAAGAAGTGATCTCTGGTGCCTTTCAAAAAAAAAGTGATCTCTGGTGCCTTTCAAAAAAAAAGTGATCTCTGGTGCCTTTCAAAAAAAAAGTGATCTCTGGTGCCTTTCAAAAAAGAAGTGATCTCTGGTGCCTTTCAAAAAAAAAGTGATCTCTGGTGCCTTTAAAAAAAAGTGATATCTGGTGCCTTTCAAAAAAAAAGTGATCTCTGGTGCCTTTAAAAAAAAAAGTGATCTCTGGTGCCTTTAAAAAAAAAGTGATCTCTGGTGCCTTTCAAAAAAAAAAAAGT
Source organism: Latrodectus elegans (assembly GCA_030067965.1). NCBI lineage: Eukaryota > Metazoa > Arthropoda > Arachnida > Araneae > Theridiidae > Latrodectus > Latrodectus elegans. The sequence goes on from CM057820.1 coordinate 3,833,999, forward strand.
GATCTCTGGTGCCTTTCAAAAAAAAAGTGATCTCTGGTGCCTTTCAAAAAAGTAATCTCTGGTACCTTTCAAAAAAGTAATCTCTGGTGCCTTTCAAAAAAATAGTGATCTCTGGTGCCTTTCAAAAAATTTGTGATCTCTGGTGCCTTTCAAAAAAAAAGTGATCTCTGGTGCCTTTCAAAAAAAAAGTGATCTCTGGTGCCTTTCAAAAAAAAAGTGATCTCTGGTGCCTTTCAAAAAAAAAGTGATCTCTGGTGCCTTTCAAAAAAAAAGTGATCTCTGGTGCCTTTCAAAAAAAAAGTGATCTCTGGTGCCTTTCAAAAAAAAAGTGATCTCTGGTGCCTTTCAAAAAAAAAGTGATCTCTGGTGCCTTTCAAAAAAAGTGATCTCTGGTGCCTTTCAAAAAAAAAGTGATCTCTGGTGCCTTTAAAAAAAAGTGATCTCTGGTGCCTTTCAAAAAAAAAGTGATCTCTGGTGCCTTTCAAAAAAAAGTGATCTCTGGTGCCTTTCAAAAAAAAAGTGATCTCTGGTGCCTTTCAAAAAAATTGATCTCTGGTGCCTTTCAAAAAAAAAGTGATCTCTGGTGCCTTTCAAAAAAAGTGATCTCTGGTGCCTTTCAAAAAAAAAAGTGATCTCTGGTGCCTTTCAAAAAAAAAGTGATCTCTGGTACCTTTCAAAAAAAAAGTGATCTCTGGTACCTTTCAAAAAAGTAATCTCTGGTACCTTTCAAAAAAGTAATCTCTGGTACCTTTCAAAAAAAAAGTAATCTCTGGTGCCTTTCAAAAAAAGTAATCTCTGGTACCTTTCAAAAAAGTGATCTCTGGTGCCTTTAAAAAAACAGTGATCTCTGGTGCCTTTCAAAAAAAAAGTGATCTCTGGTGCCTTTCAAAAAAAAAGTGATCTCTGGTGCCTTTAAAAAAAAAGTGATCTCTGGTGCCTTTCAAAAAAAAAGTGATCTCTGGTGCCTTTCAAAAAAAAAGTGATCTCTGGTGCCTTTCAAAAAAAAAAGTGATCTCTGGTGCCTTTCAAAAAAAAAAGTGATCTCTGGTGCCTTTCAAAAAAAAAAAAGTGATCTCTGGTGCCTTTCAAAAAAAGTGATCTCTGGTGCCTTTCAAAAAAAGTGATCTCTGGTGCCACTAAAAAAAAAAAGTGATCTCTGGTGCCTTTCAAAAAAAAAAAGTGATCTCTGGTGCCTTTCAAAAAAAAAGTGATCTCTGGTGCCTTTCAAAAAAAAAGTGATCTCTGGTGCCTTTCAAAAAAAGTGATCTCTGGTGCCTTTCAAAAAAAAAGTGATCTCTGGTGCCTTTCAAAAAAAAAGTGATCTCTGGTGCCTTTAAAAAAAATTGATATCTGGTGCCTTTCAAAAAAAAAGTGATCTCTGGTGCCTTTCAAAAAAAAAGTGATCTCTGGTGCCTTTCAAAAAAAAGTGATCTCTGATGCCTGCCAAAAATTAAAGTGATCTCTGATGTCTGCCAAATTTTAAAGTGATCTCTGATGTCTGCCAAAAAAATTAAAGTGATCTCTGATGTCTGCCAAATTTAAAGTGATCTCTGATGTCTGCCAAATTTTAAAGTGATCTCTGATGTCTGCCAAATTTTAAAGTGATCTCTGGTGCCTTTCAAAAAAAAAAGTGATCTCTGGTGCCTTTCAAAAAAAAAGTGATCTCTGATGCTGCCAAAAAAAAAGTGATCTCTGATGTCTGCCAAAAATAAAAGTGATCTCTGATGTTTGCCAAAAATAAAGTGATCTCTGATGCCTTTCAAAAAAAAAGTGATCTCTGATGCCTTTCAAAAAAGTGATCTCTGGTGCCTTTCAAAAAAAAGTTATCTAGGGTGCCTTTCAAAAAAAAAATTGACCTCTTGTTCCTTTCAAAAAAAAAAGTGATCTCTGGTGCCTTTCAAAAAAAAAGTGATCTCTGGTGCCTTTCAAAAAAAGTGATCTCTGGTGCCTTTCAAAAAAAAAGTGATCTCTGGTGCCTTTCCAAAAAAAAAAAGTGATCTCTGGTGCCTTTCAAAAAAAAAGTGATCTCTGGTGCCTGCCAAAAAAAAGTGATCTCTGGTGCCTTTCAAAAATAGTGATCTCTGGTGCCTTTCAAAAAAAGTGATCTCTGGTGCCTTTCAAAAAAAAGTGATCTCTGGTGCCTTTCAAAAAAAGTGATCTCTGGTGCCTTTCAAAAAAAAAAAGTGATCTCTGGTGCCTTTCAAAAAAAAGTGATCTCTGGTGCCTTTCAAAAAAAAAGTGATCTCTGGTGCCTTTCAAAAAAAGTGATCTCTGGTGCCTTTCACAAATAAAATTGATCTCTGGTGCCTTTCAAAAAAAAAATTGATCTCTGGTGCCTTTCAAAAATAAAATTGATCTCTGGTGCCTGCCACAACATAAAATTGATCTCTGGTGCCTTTCCACAAAAAAAAGTGATCTCTGGTGCCTGCCACAAATAAAATTGATCTCTGGTGCCTTTCAAAAAAAAAGTGATCTCTGGTACCTTTCAAAAAAAAAGTGATCTCTGGTACCTTTCAAAAAAGTAATCTCTGGTACCTTTCAAAAAAGTAATCTCTGGTACCTTTAAAAAAAAAGTGTTCTCTCATTGTTGAAAATGGTGAAATCAGCTCTGAAAGTGTCGTCTCATGTCTGCAAAAAGTGACCTCTCATGTCTGCAAAGAAAGGTCTCCTCTCTCATGTTTCCAATAAAAAGTGATCTCTGATGTCTGCCAAATATTAAAGTGATCTCTGATGTCTGCCAAATATTAAAGTGATCTCTGATGTCTGCCAAATATTAAAGTGATTTCTGATGTGTGCCAAATATAAAATTGATCTCTGATGTCTGCAAATACAAAAGTGATATTTGATGTCTGCCACAAATAAAAGTAATTACAGGTGCCTGCCAAAAAATGTGATTTTGTGGTGCCTTTCAAAAAAGAATTGATCTCTGATGTCCACAAAAAAAAAGTGATCTCTGGTGCCTTTCAAAAAAAAAAAAAAAAAATTGATCTCTGATGCCTGCCAAAAAAAAGTCTTCTCATTGTTGAAAATGGTGAAATCAACTCTGAAAGTGTCCTCTCATCTCTGCAAAAAAAGTGACCTCTCATGTCTGCAAAGAAAAGTCTCCTCTCTCATGTTTCCAATAAAAAGTGATCTCTGATGTCTGCGAAATATTAAAGTGATCTCTGATGTCTGCAAATACAAAAGTGATATTTGATGTCTGCCACAAATAAAAGTGATCTCTGATGTCTGCCACAAATAAAAGTGATCTCTGATGTCTGCCACAATTAAAAGTGATCTCTGATGTCTGCCACAAATAAAAGTGATCTCTGATGTCTGCCACAAATAAAAGTGATCTCTGATGTCTGCCATAAAAAAGTGATCCCTTATGTCTGCAAAAAAGAATTGATCTCTGATGTCTGCAAAAAAGAATTGATCTCTGATGTCCGCAAAAAAAAGTGATCTCTGGTGCCTTTCAAAAAAAAGTGATCTCTGGTGCCTTTCAAAAAAAAAAAAGTGATCTCTGGTGCCTTTCAAAAAAAAAAGTTTTCTCTGATGCCTGCCATAAAAAAAAAATAATCTCTGGTGCCTGCGAAAAAAAAGTGTTCTCTCATTGTTAAAAATGGTAAAATCAGCTCTGAAAGTGTCCTCTCATGTCTGCAAAAAGTGACCTCTCATGTCTGCAAAGAAAAGTCTCCTCTCTCATGTTTCCAATAAAAAGTGATCTCTGATGTCTGCCAAATATTAAAGTGATCTCTGATGTCTGCCAAATATAAAGGTGATCTCTGATGTCTGCCAAATATAAAAGTGATCTTTGATGTCTGCCAAATATTAAAGTGATCTCTGATGTCTGCAAATAGAAAAGTGATATTTGATGTCTGCCACAAATAAAAGTGATCTCTGATGTCTGCCACAAAAAATGATCTCTGATGTCTGCCACAAAAAATGATCTCTGATGTCTGCCACAAAAAATGATCTCTGATGTCTGCCACAAAAAATGATCTCTGATGTCTGCCACAAAAAGTGATTGCTGAAGTCTGCCACAAAAAGTGATCTCTGATGTCTGCCACAAAAAGTGATCTCTGATGTCTGCAAAAAAGAATTGATCTCTGGTGCCTTTGAAAAAAAAATTGATCTCTGGTGCCTTTGAAAAAAAAAATTGATCTCTGGTGCCTTTGAAAAAAAAAATTGATCTCTGGTGCCTTTGAAAAAAAAAATTGATCTCTGGGGCCTGCCACAAATGAAATTGATCTCTGGGGCCTGCCACAAATGAAATTGATCTCTGGTGCCTGCCACAAATAAAATTGATGTCTGGTGCCTGCCACAAATAAAATTGATGTCTGGTGCCTGCCACAAATAAAATTGATGTCTGGTGCCTGCCACAAATAAAAATGATCTCTGGTGCCTGCCACAAATAAAAGTGATCTCTGATGTCTGCCACAAATAAAAGTGATCTCCTATGTCTGCAACAAATAAAATTGATCTCCTATGTCTGCAGCAAATAAAATTGATCTCTGATGCTTGCCAAAAAAAATTCTTCTCATTGTTGAAAATGGTGAAATTAGCTCTGAAAGTGTCCTCCCATCTCTGCAAAAAAAGTGACCTCTCATGTCTGCAAAGAAAGGTCTCCTCTCTCATGTTTCCAATAAAAAGTGATCTCTGATGTCGGCCAAATTTTATAGTGATCTCTAATGTCTGCCAAATATAAAATTGATTTCTGATGTCTGCCAAATATAAAATTGATTTCTGTTGTCTGCCAAATATAAAATTGATTTCTGATGTCTGCCACAAATAAAAGTGATTACCGGTGTCTGCCAAAAAAAGTGATTTCTGGTTCCTTTAAAAAAAAGTGATCTCTGGTGCCTTTCAAATAGTATTGATCTCTGATGTGTGCAAAAGGAATTGATCTCTGATGTCTGCAAAAAAAATGATCTTTGTTGTCTGCGAAAAGAAATGATGTCTCATCTCTGAAGCTTGTCAAAAAAAAGTGATCTCTGGTGCCTGCCAAAAAAAAAAAATTGCTCTCTGATGCCTGATTTAAAAAAAGTGATCTCTGATGCCTGCCATAAAAAAGTGATCCCTTATGTCTGCAAAAAGGAATTGATCTCTGATGTCCGCAAAAAAAAAGTGATCTCTGGTGCCTTTAAAAAAAAAAGTGATCTCTGGTGCCTTTAAAAAAAAAAGTGATCTCTGGTGCCTGCCACAAATAAAAGTGATCTCTGATGTCTGCCACAAATAAAAGTGATCTCCTATGTCTGCAACAAATAAAATTGATCTCCTATGTCTGCAGCAAATAAAATTGATCTCTGATGCTTGCCAAAAAAAATTCTTCTCATTGTTGAAAATGGTGAAATTAGCTCTGAAAGTGTCCTCCCATCTCTGCAAAAAAAGTGACCTCTCATGTCTGCAAAGAAAGGTCTCCTCTCTCATGTTTCCAATAAAAAGTGATCTCTGATGTCGGCCAAATTTTATAGTGATCTCTAATGTCTGCCAAATATAAAATTGATTTCTGATGTCTGCCAAATATAAAATTGATTTCTGTTGTCTGCCAAATATAAAATTGATTTCTGATGTCTGCCACAAATAAAAGTGATTACCGGTGTCTGCCAAAAAAAGTGATTTCTGGTTCCTTTAAAAAAAAGTGATCTCTGGTGCCTTTCAAATAGTATTGATCTCTGATGTGTGCAAAAGGAATTGATCTCTGATGTCTGCAAAAAAAATGATCTTTGTTGTCTGCGAAAAGAAATGATGTCTCATCTCTGAAGCTTGTCAAAAAAAAGTGATCTCTGGTGCCTGCCAAAAAAAAAAAATTGCTCTCTGATGCCTGATTTAAAAAAAGTGATCTCTGATGCCTGCCATAAAAAAGTGATCCCTTATGTCTGCAAAAAGGAATTGATCTCTGATGTCCGCAAAAAAAAAGTGATCTCTGGTGCCTTTAAAAAAAAAAGTGATCTCTGGTGCCTTTAAAAAAAAAAGTGATCTCTGGTGCCTTTAAAAAAAAAAGTGATCTCTGGTGCCTTTAAAAAAAAAGTGATCTCTGGTGCCTTTAAAAAAAAAAGTGATCTCTGGTGCCTTTAAAAAAAAAGTGATCTCTGGTGCCTTTAAAAAAAAAGTGATCTCTGGTGCCTTTAAAAAAAAAGTGATCTCTGGTGCCTTTAAAAAAAAAAAGTGATCTCTGGTGCCTTTAAAAAAAAAAGTGATCTCTGGTGCCTTTCAAAAAAAAAGTGATCTCTGTTGCCTTTAAAAAAAAAAGTGATCTCTGATGCCTGCCATAAAAAAAAAATAATCTCTGGTGCCTGCGAAAAAAAAGTGTTCTCTCATTGTTAAAAATGGTGAAATCAGCTCTGAAAGTGTCGTCTCATGTCTGCAAAAAGTGACCTCTCATGTCTGCAAAGAAAAGTCTCCTCTCTCATTTTTCCAATAAAAAGTGATCTCAGATGTCTGCCAAATATAAAGGTGATCTCTGGTGTCTGCCAAATATTAAAGTGATCTCTGATGTCTGCAAATACAAAAGTGATATTTGATGTCTGCAACAAATAAAAGTGATCTCTGATGTCTGCCACAAATAAAAGTGATCTCTTATGTCTGCCACAAATGAAAGTGATCTCTGATGTCTGCCACAAATAAAAGCGATCTCTGATGTCTGCCACAAAAAGTGATCTCTGATGCCTGACATAAAAAAGTGATCTCTGATGTCTGCAAAAAAGAATTGATTTCTGGTGCCTTTCAAAAAAAAAGTGATCTCAGTTGCCTTTCAAAAAAAAAAAGTGATCTCGGGTTCCTTTAAATAAAAGTGATCTCTGGTGCCTTTAAAAAAAAAGTGGTTTCTGCTGCTTTTAAAAAAAAATGATCTCTGATGTGTGCCACAAATAAAAGTGATCTATGCCTGCCACAAATAAAAGCGTTTTCTCATTGTTGAAAATTGTGAAATCAGCTCTGATATTAGCCTCTCATTTCTGAAAAAAGTGAACTCTCATGCCTCCAAAAAAAGTGATATCTGATGACTGCCAAAAAATGATTTCTGATGTCTGCCAAAAAATATGATTTATGATGTCTGCCAAAAAATATGATTTCTGATGTCTGCGAAAAAATATGATCTCTGATGTCTTCCAAAAAATATGATCTCTGTACCTGCCACAAATAAAAGTGACCTCCTATGTCTGCTACAACTAAGTGACCTCCTATGTCTGCTACAACTAAGTGACCTCCTATATCTGCCACAACTTAGTGACCTCCTATGTCTGCAACCAATAAAAGTGACCTATGTCTGCCACAAAAAAAAATTGATCTCTGGTGCCTGTCACAAATAAAATTGATCTCTGTCTTCTAAATATAAAAGTGATCTCTGTCTGCTAAATATAAAAGTGATCTCTGATGTCTGCCAAATATTAAAGTGATCTCTGATGTCTGCCAAATATTAAAGTGATATCTGATGCCTGCCAAATATAAAATAGATTTCTGATGTGTGCCAAATATAAAATTGATTTCTGATGTGTGATAAATATAAAATTGATTTCTGATGTGTGCCAAATATAAAATTGATTTCTGATGTGTGCCAAATATAAAATTGATTTCTGATGTGTGCCAAATATAAAATTGATTTCTGATGTCTGCCAAATATAAAATTGATTTCTGATGTCTGCCAAATATAAAATTGATTTCTGATGACTGCCAAATATAAAAGTGATCTCTGATGTCTGTCACAAATAAAAGTGATCTCTGATGTCTGCCACAAATAAAAGTGATTACAGGTGCCTGCCAAAAAATGTGATTTCTGGTTCCTTTCAAAAAATAAGTGATCTCTGGTGCCTTCCAAATAGAATTGATCTCTGATGTCTGAAAAAGAATTGATCTTTGTTGTCTGCCAAAAGAAATGATGTCTCATCTCTGAAGCTTGTCAAAAAAAAAAGTGATCTCTGGTGCCTTTCAAAAAAAAAGTGATCTCTGGTGCCTTTCAAAAAAAAAAAAAGTGATCTCTTTTGCCTTTAAAAAAAAAAGTGGTTTCTGGTGCTTTTAAAAAAAATGATCTCTGATGTGTGCCATAAATAAAAGCGTTTTCTTATTATTGAAAATTGTGAAATCAGCTCTGATATTAGCCTCTCATTTCTGAAAAAACTGAACTCTCATGCCTCCAAAAAAAGTGATATCTGATGACTGCCAAAGAATGATTTTTGATGTCTGCCAAAAAATATGATTTCTGATGTCTGCCAAAAAATATAATTTCTGATGTCTGCCAAAAAATATAATTTCTGATGTCTGCCAAAAAATATGATTTCTGATGTCTGCCAAAAAATATGATTTCTGATGTCTGCCAAAAAATATGATTTCTGATGTCTGCAAAAAATATGATTTCTGATGTCTGCGAAAAGATATGATCTCTGGTGCCTTCCAAAAAATATGATCTCTGGTGCCTGCCACAAATAAAAGTGACCTCCTATATCTGTCACAACTATGTGACCTCCTATGTTTGCCTCAAATAAAAGTGACCTCCTATATCTGCCACAACTTAGTGACCTCCTATATCTGCCACAACTAAGTGACCTCGTATGTCTGCAACCAATAAAAGTGACCTATGTCTGCCACAAAAAAAAATTGATCTCTGGTGCCTGCCACAAATAAAATTGATCTCTAATGTCTGCAAAATATAAAAGTGATCTTTGAGGTCTGCCAAATATAAAAGTGATCTTTGAGGTCTGCCAAATATAAAAGTGATCTTTGAGGTCTGCCAAATATAAAAGTGATCTTTGAGGTCTGCCAAATATAAAAGTGATCTCTGATGTCTGCCAAATATTAAAGTGATCTCTGATGTCTGCCAAATATAAAAGTGATCTTTGATGTCTGCCACTAATAAAAGTGACCTCCTCTGTCTGCACAAAAAAAAGTGATCTCTGTAACCTTCCAAACAAAAGTGATCTCTAGTGCCTGCCACAAATACAATTGATCTCCTATGTCTGCAACAAATAAAATTGATCTCCTATGTCTGCCACAAATAAAATTGATCTCTGATGCCTGCCATACAATATAATCTCTGGTGCCTGCAAAAAAAAATTCTTCTCATTGTTGAAAATGGTGAAATTAGCTCTGAAAGTGCCCTCTCATATCTGCAAAAAGTGACCTCACATGTCTGCAAAGAAAAGTCTCCTCTCTCATGTTTCCAATAAAAAGTGATCTCTGATGTCTGCCAAATATAAAAGTGATCTCTGATGTCTGCCAAATTTTAAAGTGATCTCTGATGTCTGCTACAAAAAGTGATCTCTGATGTCTGCTGCAAAAAGTGATCTCTGATGTCTGCCACAAAAAGTGATCTGATGCCTGACATAAAAAAGTGATCTCTGATGTCTGCCACAAAAAGTGATCTCTGATATCTGCCACAAAAAGTGATCTCTGATGTCTGCAAAAAAGAATTGATCTCTGGTGCCTTTGAAAAAAAAAATTGATCTCTGGTGCCTTTGAAAAAAAATTGATCTCTGGTGCCTTTGAAAAAAAAATTGATCTCTGGTGCCTTTGAAAAACAAATTGATCTCTGGTGCCTTTGAAAAAAAAAATTGATCTCTGGTGCCTTTGAAAAAAAAAATTGATCTCTGGTGCCTTCCAAAAAAAATTGATCTCTGGTGCCTTCCAAAAAAAAATTGATCTCTGGTGCCTTCCAAAAAAAATTGATCTCTGGTGCCTTCCAAAAAAAAATTGATCTCTGGTGCCTTCCAAAAAAAAATTGATCTCTGGTGCCTTCCACAAATAAAATTGATCTCTGATGTCTGCTAAATATAAAGGTGATCTCTGATGTCTGCCTAATATAAAAGTGATCTGTGATGTCTGCCAAATATAAAGGTGACCTCTGATGTCTGCCAAATATTAAAGTGATCTCTGATGTCTGCCAAATATTAAAGTGATCTCTGATGTCTGCAAATACAAAAGTGATATTTGATGTCTGCCACAAATAAAAGTGATCTCTGATGTCTGCCACAAATGAAAGTGATCTCTGATGTCTGCCACAAATGAAAGTGATCTCTGATGTCTGCCACAAATGAAAGTGATCTCTGATGTCTGCCACAAATGAAAGTGATCTCTGATGTCTGCCACAAAAAGTGATCTCTGATGTCTGCCAAAAAAAGTGATCTCTGATGTCTGCCAAAAAAAGTGATCTCTGATGTCTGCCACAAAAAGTGATCTCTGATGTCTGCCACAAAAAGTGATCTCTGATGTCTGCCACAAAAAGTGATCTCTGATGTCTGCCACAAAAAGTGATCTCTGATGTCTGCCACAAAAAGTGACCTCTGATGTCTGCCACAAATAAAAGTAATTACAGGTGCCTGCCAAAAAATGTGATTTCTGGTGCCTTTCAAAAAAGAAGTGATCTCTGGTGCCTTTCAAAAAAGAAGTGATCTCTGGTGCCTTTCAAAAAAGAAGTGATCTCTGGTGCCTTTCAAAAAAGAAGTGATCTCTGGTGCCTTTCAAAAAAGAAGTGATCTCTGGTGCCTTTCAAAAAAGAAGTGATCTCTGGTGCCTTCCAAATAGAATTGATCTCTGATGCCTGCAAAAAGAATTGATCTCTGATGTCTGGAAAAAAATTTGATCTTTGTTGTCTGCCAAAAGAAATGATGTCTCATCTCTGATGCTAGACAAAAAAAAAAGTGATCTCTGGTGCCTTCCAAAAAAAAATTGATCTCTGGTGCCTTCCACAAATAAAATTGATCTCTGATGTCTGCTAAATATAAAAGTGATCTCTGATGTCTGCTAAATATAAAAGTGATCTCTGATGTCTGCCAAATATAAAAGTGATCTCTGATGTCTGCCAAATATAAAAGTGATCTCTGATGTCTGCCAAATATAAAAGTGATCTCTGATGTCTGCCACTTATAAAAGTGATCTCTGATGTCTGCCAAATATAAAAGTGATCTTTGATGTCTGTCACTAATAAAAGTGATCTGTGATGTCTGCCACAAATGAATGTGATCTGTGATGTCTGCCACAAATGAATGTGATCTCTGATGTCTGCCAAAAAATATGATCTCTGATGTCTGCCAAAAAATATGATCTCTGATGTCTGCACAAAAAAAAAGTGATCTCTGGTGCCTTCAACAAATAAAATTGATCTCTGGTGCCTTCCACAAATAAAATTGATCTCTGGTGCCTTCAACAAATAAAATTGATCTCTGGTGCCTGCCACAAATAAAATTGATCTCTGGTGCCTGCCACAAATAAAATTGATCTCTGGTGCCTGCCACAAATAAAATTGATCTCTGGTGCCTGCCACAAATAAAATTGATCTCTGGTGCCTGCCACAAATAAAATTGATCTCTGGTGCCTGCCACAAATAAAATTGATCTCTGATGCCTGCCAAAAAAAATTCTTCTCATTGTTGAAAATAGTGAAATTAGCTCTGAAAGTGTCCTCCCATCTCTGCAAAAAAGTGACCTCTCATGTCTGCAAAGAAAGGTCTCCTCTCTCATGTTTCCAATAAAAAGTGATCTCTGATGTCTGCCAAATATTAAAGTGATCTCTGATGTCTGCCAAATATTAAAGTGATCTCTGATGTGTGCCAAATTTTAAAGTGATCTCTGATGTCTGCCAAATTTTAAAGTGATCTCTGATGTCTGCCAAATATTAAAGTGATTTCTGATGTGTGCCAAATATAAAATTGATTTCTGATGTGTGCCAAATATAAAATTGATTTCTGATGTGTGCCAAATATAAAAGTGATTTCTGATGTCTGCCACAAATAAAAGTGATCTCTGATGTTTGCCACAAATAAAAGTGATCTCTGATGTCTGCCAAATATAAAAGTGATCTTTGATGTCTGCCAAATATAAATGTGATCTCTGATGTCTGCCAAATATAAAAGTGATCTCTGATGTCTGCAAATACAAAAGTGATATTTGATGTCTGCCACAAATAAAAGTGATCTCTGATGTCTGCCACAAAAATTGATCTCTGATGTCTGCCACAAAAAGTGATCTCTGATGTCTGCCACAAAAAGTGATCTCTGATGTCTGCCACAAAAATTGATCTCTGATGTCTGCCACAAAAATTGATCTCTGATGTCTGCCACAAAAATTGATCTCTGATGTCTGCCACAAAAATTGATCTCTGATGTCTGCCACAAAAATTGATCTCTGATGTCTGCCACAAAAATTGATCTCTGATGTCTGCCACAAAAATTGATCTCTGATGTCTGCCACAAAAAGTGATCTCTGATGTCTGCCACAAAAAGTGATCTCTGATGTCTGCCACAAAAAGTGATCTCTGATGTCTGCCACAAAAAGTGATCTCTGATGTCTGCCACAAAAAGTGATCTCTGATGTCTGCCACAAAAAGTGATCTCTGATGTCTGCCACAAAAATTGATCTCTGATGTCTGCCACAAAAAGTGATCTCTGATGTCTGCCACAAAAAGTGATCTCTGATGTCTGCCACAAAAATTGATCTCTGATGTCTGCCACAAAAATTGATCTCTGATGTCTGCCACAAAAATTGATCTCTGATGTCTGCCACAAAAATTGATCTCTGATGTCTGCCACAAAAAGTGATCTCTGATGTCTGCCACAAAAAGTGATCTCTGATGTCTGCCACAAAAGTGATCTCTGATGTCCTGCCAAAAAAAAGTGATCTCTGATGTCTGCCACAAAAAGTGATCTCTGATGTCTGCTAAATATAAAGGTGATCTCTGATGTCTGCCAAATATAAAGGTGATCTCTGATGTCTGCCAAATATAAAAGTGATCTTTGATGTCTGCCAAATATTAAAGTGATCTTTGATGTCTGCAAATACAAAAGTGATATTTGATGTCTGCCACAAATAAAAGTGATCTCTGATGTCTGCCACAAATAAAAGTGTTATCTGATGTCTGCCACAAATAAAAGTGTTATCTGATGTCTGCCACAAATAAAAGTGATCTCTGATGTCTGCCACAAATAAAAGTGATCTCTGATGTCTGCCACAAAAGAAAGTGATCTCTGATGTCTGCCACAAAAAGTGATCTCTGATGTCTGCCACAAAAAGTGATCTCAGATGTCTGCCACAAAAAGTGATCTCTGATGTCTGCCACAAAAATTGATCTCTGATGTCTGCCACAAAAATTGATCTCTGATGTCTGCCACAAAAATTGATCTCTGATGTCTGCCACAAAAATTGATCTCTGATGTCTGCCACAAAAATTGATCTCTGATGTCTGCCACAAAAAGTGATCTCTGATGTCTGCCACAAAATTGATCTCTGATGTCTGCCACAAAAATTGATCTCTGATGTCTGCCACAAAAGTGATCTCTGATGTCTGCCACAAAAAGTGATCTCTGATGTCTGCCACAAAAAGTGATCTCTGATGTCTGCCACAAAAAGTGATCTCTGATGTCTGCCACAAAAAGTGATCTCTGATGTCTGCCACAAAAAGTGATCTCTGATGTCTGAAAAAGAATTGATCTTTGTTGTCTGCCAAAAGAAATGATGTCTCATCTCTGAAGCTTGTCAAAAAAAAAAGTGATCTCTGGTGCCTTTCAAAAAAAAAGTGATCTCTGGTGCCTTTCAAAAAAAAAAGTGATCTCTGGTGCCTTTCAAAAAAAAAAGTGATCTCTGGTGCCTTTCAAAAAAAAAAGTGATCTCTTTTGCCTTTAAAAAAAAAAAGTGGTTTCTGGTGCTTTTAAAAAAAATGATCTCTGATGTGTGCCATAAATAAAAGTGATCTATGTCTGCCACAAATAAAAGCGTTTTCTTATTATTGAAAATTGTGAAATCAGCTCTGATATTAGCCTCTCATTTCTGAAAAAACTGAACTCTCATGCCTCCAAAAAAAGTGATATCTGATGACTGCCAAAGAATGATTTTTGATGTCTGCCAAAAAATATGATTTCTGATGTCTGCCAAAAAATATAATTTCTGATGTCTGCCAAAAAATATAATTTCTGATGTCTGCCAAAAAATATGATTTCTGATGTCTGCCAAAAAATATGATTTCTGATGTCTGCCAAAAAATATGATTTCTGATGTCTGCCAAAAAATATGATTTCTGATGTCTGCAAAAAATATGATTTCTGATGTCTGCGAAAAGATATGATCTCTGGTGCCTTCCAAAAAATATGATCTCTGGTGCCTGCCACAAATAAAAGTGACCTCCTATATCTGTCACAACTATGTGACCTCCTATGTTTGCCTCAAATAAAAGTGACCTCCTATATCTGCCACAACTTAGTGACCTCCTATATCTGTCACAACTAAGTGACCTCGTATGTCTGCAACCAATAAAAGTGACCTATGTCTGCGACAAAAAAAAATTGATCTCTGGTGCCTGCCACAAATAAAATTGATCTCTAATGTCTGCAAAATATAAAAGTGATCTTTGAGGTCTGCCAAATATAAAAGTGATCTTTGAGGTCTGCCAAATATAAAAGTGATCTTTGAGGTCTGCCAAATATAAAAGTGATCTCTGATGTCTGCCAAATATTAAAGTGATCTCTGATGTCTGCCAAATATAAAAGTGATCTCTGATGTCTGCCAAATATAAAAGTGATCTTTGATGTCTGCCACTAATAAAAGTGATCTTTGATGTCTGCCACTAATAAAAGTGACCTCCTCTGTCTGCACAAAAAAAGGTGATCTCTGTAACCTTCCAAAAAAAAGTGATCTCTAGTGCCTGCCACAAATAAAATTGATCTCCTATGTCTGCAACAAATAAAATTGATCTCCTATGTCTGCCACAAATAAAATTGATCTCTGATGCCTGCCATACAATATAATCTCTGGTGCCTGCCAAAAAAAATTCTTCTCATTGTTGAAAATGGTGAAATTAGCTCTGAAAGTGTCCTCCCATCTCTGCAAAAAAGTGACCTCTCATGTCTGCAAAGAAAAGTCTCCTCTCTCATGTTTCCAATAAAAAGTGATCTCTGATGTCTGCCAAATATAAAAGTGATCTCTGATGTCTGCCAAATATAAAAGTGATCTCTGATGTCTGCCAAATATAAAAGTGATCTCTGATGTCTGCCAAATATTAAAGTGATCTCTGATGTCTGCCAAATTTTAAAGTGATCTCTGATGTCTGCCACAAATAAAAGTGATCTCTGATGTCTGCTACAAAAAGTGATCTCTGATGTCTGCTACAAAAAGTGATCTCTGATGTCTGCTACAAAAAGTGATCTCTGATGTCTGCCACAAAAAGTGATCTCTGATGCCTGACATAAAAAAGTGATCTCTGATGTCTGCAAAAAAGAATTAATCTCTGAAGTCTGCAAAAAAGAATTGATTTCTGGTGCCTTTCAAAAAAAAAGTGATCTCGGGTTCCTTTAAAAAAAAGTGATCTCTGGTGCCTTTAAAAAAACAGTGGTTTCTGGTGCTTTTAAAAAAAAATGATTTCTGATGTCTGCCACAAAAAAAGTGATTTCTGATGTCTGCCACAAAAAAAGTGATCTCTGGTGCCTGACATAAAAAAGTGATCTCTGATGTCTGCAAAAAAGAATTAATCTCTGATGTCTGCAAAAAAGAATTAATCTTTGGTGTCTGCAAAAAAGAATTGATTTCTGGTGCCTTTCAAAAAAAAAGTGATCTCAGTTGCCTTTCAAAAAAAAAAAAAGTGATCTCGGGTTCCTTTAAAAAAAAGTGATCTCTGGTGCCTTTAAAAAAACAGTGATCTCTGGTGCCTTTCAAAAAAAAAGTGATCTCTGGTGCCTTTCAAAAAAAAGTGATCTCTGGTGCCTTTAAAAAAAAGTGATCTCTGGTGCCTTTCAAAAAAAAAGTGATCTCTGGTGCCTTTCAAAAAAAAAGTGATCTCTGGTGCCTTTCAAAAAAAAAGTGATCTCTGGTGCCTTTAAAAAAAAGTGATCTCTGGTGCCTTTCAAAAAAAAAGTGATCTCTGGTGCCTTTCAAAAAAAAAGTGATCTCTGGTGCCTTTCAAAAAAAAAGTGATCTCTGGTGCCTTTCAAAAAAAAAGTGATCTCTAATGCCTGCCACAAAAAAAGTGATTTCTCGTTGTTGAAAATTGCGAAATCAGCACTTAAATTATCCTCTCATTTCTGAAAAAAGTATACTCTCATGTTTTCAAAAATGTGATATCTGATGTTTGAAAAAATGTGAATTCTGATGTCTGCCAAAAAATGAATTCTGATGTCTGCCAAAAAATGAATTCTGATGTCTGCCAAAAAATGTATTGGCAGACATCAGAATTATCATTTCTGATGCCTGCTAAAAAATGATTTCTGATGTCTGCTAAAAATGATTTCTGATGTCTGCTAAAAAATGATTTCTGATGTCTGCTAAAAAATGATTTCTGATGTCTGCAAAAAATTGATTTCTGATGTCTGCCAAAAAATGACTTTTAATATCTGCCAAAAATGACTTCTGATGTCTGCCAAATATAAAAGTGATCTCTGATGTATCCCAAATATAAAAGTGATCTCAGATGTCTGCCAAATATAAAAGTGATCTCTGATGTCTGCCACAAATAAAAGTGATCTCTGATGTCTGCCACTAATAAAAGTGATCTCCTATGTGTGCCACAAATAAAAGTTTTCTCTCTTGCCTCCCAACAAAAAAGTGATTTCTCATGGTTGAAAATTGCGAAATCAGCTCTGAAATTGTCCTCTCATTTCTGAAAAATGTGAACTCTCATGTCTTTAAAAAAAGTGATCTCTGGTGCCTGCCACAAAAAAAGTTAATCTCTGGTGCCTGCCACGAAAAAAGTTAATCTCTGGTGCCTGCCACGAAAAAAGTTGATCTCTGGTGCCTGCCACGAAAAAAGTTGATCTCCTATGTCTGCCACGAAAAAAGTTGATCTCCTATGTCTGCCACGAAAAGAAAAGTGATGTCTTATTGTTGAAAGTGTTGAACTGAGCTCTGAAAGTGACTTTTCCTCATTTCTGTGAAA
This sequence comes from Latrodectus elegans, assembly GCA_030067965.1. Classification (NCBI taxonomy): domain Eukaryota; kingdom Metazoa; phylum Arthropoda; class Arachnida; order Araneae; family Theridiidae; genus Latrodectus; species Latrodectus elegans. The sequence continues at coordinate 3,850,823 of CM057820.1, forward strand.
AAAAGTTCCCTCACAGAAATGACAATGGTTGTATCTCAGCTCAGAAAGTGGTGGTCTTTAGTAGTGGTATATATATATATATATAGTAGTTTTCAATAATATAATAATCATAAAAGACCTATTTAATTTTGCTGCTTGCCAAGAGTATGAACTTGTGTTAATTAAAATTAGCAAAACCAAAAGTAGCTGATATGAAAGGGCAAGTAAAAAGCACATTAAATTTATCAACTGAAAATCAAAAATAAATATTGGAATATTACGATAATGAACTTGAATAATCCGAACAGAATATGAAAAAGATGGAGGAAAAAATTTGAAGTACTTACATTAATTACTAAATTTCTGTGGGATGTTTCTAAGAAGCAACGCTTATTATTCAGTTTTAATAATGAATATAAAGTAAGGGAGAGAAAGTTTTTGATGTGGTAAGTTACCATTTTCTAACTGCATATGGATGTGAAATTTTAATTTTAAGAGTTTGAATTCTAAATTTGTTTCTGCTTACTTTCACTTATTTCCCCAACTATTACTTGATAACATAACATTAATCATTATTTAATAGTTGTATTTTTGATTGCAATATGCATATTTATGTGAAAAGAAGTAATTATTCACATCTTGATATAGTCAATAAATTAATAAATTTTAGAGTTTTTAAACATTTTCATTAGATTTTTATCTATTTTATTAAATGTATAATTTAGTAATGTTAAAAATAAAGAATATTGAAATAAAGCATTTTCTGTTATAGCTTAAAGTTTATTGAAAGCTTTTGAATTGGTCATTAAATATAGTTCTGTGGCTTACATATTCTTATTAATTTCCAGAATTCTTTATATTTTATTAATTTTTCTTAACTAAATATGCATATATATATATATATATATATATATATATATATATATATATATATATATATATATATATATATATACACATATATATATTTTATTAATTTTTCTTAACTAAATATGCATATATATATATAATATAATATATATATATATATAATATATATAATATATATATATAATATGCAATTCTGGAAAACTCTTGAATTTGATTTTTCTGGAAATAATATGTGTGGAAACATTTTTTTAAAGTTGTAAAAATTGAACCTGTATCTTATCTGCAATGAATATATAATATTAGTCATTTCACATCTAAGCAATGTTAGATTATGACATGAAACAAAGTGATGAAAATCTTAGTAATTAATTCAAGAAGGTATTCAGTATCAAAAAAGCAGCTACATTTGGAAAGTTACATTGTATTATACAATATTGTTAAAAAGTAAAGCTCTCAGTGATAGGAAAAAAAAAAAAAAAAAACTCCTCACTCCCTACCAAGAAAAAGAATTTTGTGACTGTATGCTTCGATTGAAAAAGGGTGATTTCTAGAACTGAAGTCTTAGAAAAATTTGATATATGCTACTGTGTTCCCAACTGGTATTAATAAGTTTTGAACTTTCTTGCCTATGTTTTTTAAAGGGAATAACAACAAGATGAGATTTTTTGTAGATTTCAGGTAAGCCTTTTAACTTTGAAAGTGCCTGTAACAAATGCATAATATTACATTTGATGAAGCACCAAATATGATTGGAAAAATATCTAGATTTTTTTTGGAAATGTCAATCAAAACTATTCCAGAAACTTATTTATATGCATTGTTTTATTCATCAAAACACTCTCTGTAGATCTGCATTTAATAAGAAACCTGGCCTTTATAGAGTCTGAAATAGTAAATATCAAATTTGTGAGCTTACTGGCACATTGAGATTTTCTTCAATCCATGTAATCTGAATATTCTGATATTATATATTACACAAAAGTAAAGTGGCTTAGTGCTGGATAAGTCTTTAAGTGAGTTTGGGTGCTGAAAGAAGGTTTTGATCTTCCTCTGTAAGCAGCATTTTGAGGAGCACGAAGTGTTAGAAAATACACATTATAGCATTCGCAATTTTAGGCTTTAATTGACCTGTGTCGTATGAATATCAAAATGCAAGAGAAAAATCAATTTATCAGTGATATCTGGGCTCATATCTTAACTTGTGAAAATGGATTGAAAAATTTGAACGTAATGTCAAAATCTCAGTGCCATTCGAACAGAATTGAATATTTTTAGTTGTGTGTGTTCTAACTCTATCACACATGTCAAGCAGTTAAACTCTATCACTCATGTCAAGCAGTTATCTATTCTAGAACTTCTGTTTCTATTCTAGAATTTTATAAATAATTATTGAACGCATAAAGTTTCCCAAATTTAATCTCATTCTCAGAAAATCAGTACTATGTTTGCTTCATCTTTATTATACAAATAAGTGTTTTCAACCAAGAATTTTAGAGTTGTTGCAAAAGTATTTCTTGTTCCTCAATCAGTTCATCTTGCTTCAAACTTTAATATAAGGAACTTCTAAGAATGAAATGGCGATTTGGTCTCATTAACATATTTAAATTATAATACTTGTACACATATTGTTTTCAAAACTTCAGAAAAATTTATATTGTCTTGCTGAACTTCTTGGATTTTTGCACTGCGAACTAAAGTTTTTCTATTCCTATGTTATATGATCTTTTCTATCCCTATGTTAGATGATGTTAGATTGTGTGTACTGGCATTCTACCGTGTACTAAAACCAGGGTTGTGCTCTACCAGATTGATGTAAGTTGCTGTGTAGGAGTTTTCATAATTTAGCGCAGAGATGAAGCAGAAGTTGATAAATAAATACCTGGCAAAACCCCAGAGTATTTTACTTATATGATATCACTATCATAACCTATTTAATGTAGATCTGTGGATTTTAGTGGCATTTTAGTTAAATTGGAATTCGAGCTCACCACTTCCGACAATGAAAGCTAATTATTAACTAACCTAAGTACATAAAAATCATGAAAGTTCATCCGTTAAAATTTGCAATAAACGATTGAATTTGAGAAATAGTTGAAAGAATGATAAAGATAAAAGAGATAAAAATAAATTTTGGCATATCTTCAGTCTAATTCTTTTGGGAAAATTTTTAAACCTTACTTTAAATGCAAAAGTCTAGCCTTTAATGCATGTGATGTATAATAAATTAATTGAACTTGCTCACAATATTACATTGAAATTTTTAAATCTAAAAGAAAACAGTGAAAAATAGAGTAAAGTTGCTACAAAATATTTCTTCAGGCAAAAATTGATTAAATTCTTAACAAGACTGAATTCAGTCATGGTGCAACAGCAATGCTGGAGTAGCTTGTTGATAAAACATTTCTACAAAGTGTTAGTAAATGCTACGAAGTCTTTTGTAAACATTTGCTCCAAAAGCTTCTTTAAGTAATGTATTTGTTAAAAGTATCTCCAGTGTTTAACTCTTCTCTTTCTTATTATAAGCAGATAAAGATTTTATTTAGTAGACTAATTCAACACATTCCTCATGTAAATAAAACTTCTTTACACATTGATAAGATGAATAATGAGTGGATTCTTTACATGTAACTTTGCTTTTAAATGATTATGATAATGGCCAAAATATCTGCAAATACTAGAATGTTTGCCAACCTGTCAAATTTTCAACAAACAAATCTTATGATAAAGGAGAAAGCTCCTTTATTGGATACTACAGTTCGATGTTTATGCACTTGTCATTATGTCATTCGAATGTATGGCAATTATATTTCCCACGTGGCAATTATATCTTCCACAATCGCTGCAAATAATGAAGCGATTGCACCAGTCTATTTTAAGATATAAAAGTGTTATATTAAATTACCAGAATATAAAATGCTGATGCATGTGGTTCAAACTGATTTGTTATTTAGTTATACATACATATATTGTTGTTTAAAGCAGTTGTGTGTATGTGTGTGATAAAAATTATTAATTCTCAATTTTCATTATGTTAAGCTTGATCTCTGTATCATTTTTTTTTCATATTGTTATTTATAAAATTCTGAGTATTTTAGTTTATAATAACATTTTAAGTAGTATATTGCTTTCTAAAAGTGTTATATTCATAATACAAAAATAAATTTGTAATAATGTAAAAGTAATATTGAATTTGTTTGATTACTGAAATGTGTCCAAAAATTTTTGAAAAATATATATATATATAATTAAGATAACTAAAACACATACAGGGTTGGAATACTGAATTTTAACATATAGACTCTTATTCTTGTGTAAGAATTGTATAATCCTAACCTTTCATGGCGCTTCGATAAAATAATAACGAACATTTACTTATATAACAAATTTTCAATTCATAAAGTATGGAAAAACCTTTTCTTAAATTTTATTAAGATTTATAACATTTATTAAAATGTAGTTAATGGAGTCAATAACAAGATTTCTTTAAATATTTTAAGTGATAATAACATGCATGAATGGCATTTTTTCAAGTATATAAATGTTATTCAATAACCCATATTATAAGGAACTTGGTTGTTAGTGCCTAATTTTAGTGGCATTTCATATCAATATGCATTGAATTTTAAAGTTGGTTGGTTGGTTTGGCTTAATGGCGCAAGGTCCAGATAAGGACAAGCTGCGCCAATCACAAGATATTTATACACCAGTTTTTTTCACCCATAAAAAGTATAAAATAGAAATATAGTGAAAATGTACATTAAAATTATGTAAACATACAATATACACATGTATAAAATTAAAAATTTAATTAAAATATTACTGAATCAGATAAAATTCATAAAATCTATGTCTTTTAAAAACGCAAATAGATTGCGATGGGATGGTTCCCAAGCAGGTCTTTTAATGTTAAAATGTTACTATTAAAATATCTAAAACGTTAATGATTAAAATCTGGGCACACAATTAAAATATGATATACTGTGCATGGTTCATCACACTTTTCACACCATGGTTGAAGATCACTTAAGATCAAATGTTTGTGGGTGAAACGCGTATGACCAATTCGAAGGCGAGTCAGTCTGACATCTGCGCTTCGTGGAGATAAAACAGATAGTGGAATGATGTATGAAAATATGGAATGGAGTTTGTTGAAGACTTGCAGGTTTCAGGATTCCTGCCAAAGGGTATATATGAAATGTTTGAATCCTTTTCTCATGTCCATTGATGGTATTGTAGGCAAAATAGAAGTAGATGCAGACTTAGCGGCTGCATCAGCTTTCTCATTGCCATCTATTCCTATGTGGCCTGGTACCCAACAAAACAGTATCTCAAATCCCTATTTAGTAATAGAATCAATTAATTTGAATATCTTGAAACAACTGGATGGCAATTACAGTAAGAGTGTATTAGAAGCTTTGAAGAATAACAACTATCAGTGTACACACAGAATTTACGTTCATTTTTAGTTTTTAACAGCTGAAGTGCTCAGTATATGTAGTCTCAGCAGTGAAGATGGAGCAGGATTTGTGAAGGCTATAATTGTAAGAGGTATCATCAAGATAAACTCCACAGCCAACTGATCCTGTACATTTGGATCCATCCGTGAATACTGGAGTGTACATAGTATACTGACAGCGATGGAATGAAAAAAGCTGTTGAAGAATTGCAGTATTTGTGTCTGATTTTTTATTTTTTCCAAAGGGATTCAGCACAATAATGTGTGGATCATACCAAGGGGAATGTGCGAAAAGGTCGGTAGACTCGATTCGGACATCACATAGGTCAGAAAACAAAATAATAGATTTAATACGACAGAGAAAAGGTGGAATGCTTGATGGTCTAGCATTATATAATCTCTTAAGCGCAGCACTTGGACTCGTGGAACGTAAGGGATGATGAGGAGTAGATATAATTTTAGAATAATAATTAAGAGACAACTGTATCCGCCGCATGTCTAATGGTAACTGTTGGCAGATTACATATAGACTCTGAACGGGTGATGTATGAAATGCTCCACAACAAATCCTTAAAGCAGAGCGGTGGACGGTGTCCAATATGCGTAAAATGGAGGATCTAGTCGAACCATAAGCAACACAACCATAGTCAATACGAGATAAAATGATTGATTGATAAATTCGGAGCAATGAAGTGCGATCTGCACCCCAAAATGTATTCGACAACACCTTGAGGATATTGAGCAATCGCTCGCACTTCTTCCGCAAATATAAAGTATGCGGAAAAATTACCCCGAGGAATTTTATCTCAGTGACCACAGGAATAGGTCTATTGCTTATGTGAAGCACAGGATCGGGACGAAGACTAGTTTTCCTACAGAAATGGACACAGCGACTCTTACTTGGAGATATACCATGAGTGAACGAAATGGTCTTAACCATTTCGTTCACTCCAAGTAGCTAGATTGTTTACAGCTGTTTGCAAATGTCTCTCAATTATATTCATGTTTGAACCCTAAAATGAAATTTGTAAGTCATCAACATATAAATTATTATGAACAGAAGGTGGTAACTGAAGTATGTTATAGATGAAAAGGTTAAAAAAGGGTTACGTTTAAAACGCTACCTTGAGGGACACCCTCAGCTTGAGTAAAAGTATTGGAAACTGTATTTCCAGCACGTACTTTAAAAAGCCTAGTGGCTAGGAAATTCTTTATAAATATTGGAAGATTTCCCTTAAGGCCAAGATTATGCATATTACGGAGAACGCCATAACGCCACATACGATCGTATGCTTTCTCAATATCGAAGAAAATTGCAACAAGATAGTTTCTCCTCACGAAAGCATTTCGAATTTGGGATTCCAGATCTACTATGTTATCAATAGTGGATCGTCCTCTTCGAAATCCGCTTTGATGAAGAGATATGCAATTATTCTTCTCTAAGATGTAAATGAGTTTAGCATTGACCATACGCTCAAACGTTTTGCACAAGCAACTTGTAAACGCTATTGGACGATAACTCAGAGGGTCAGCTGAATCTTTGCCAGGTTTCAATATTGGAATCACTATCGCTTCTCTCCATGACGTAGGATAAGCATGCTCAATCCAGATTCTATTAAACAATGAAAGTATGTTTGATAAAGAATCATGATTTAAATGGCGGAGCATTTGATACGAAATTCCATCTGGTCCTGGGCTGGTGTCGTTTGCCTTAGATAATGCAGTCTTCAATTCTGACAATTCAAAATCACAATTATAGGGTAGATTATGTCGATCATGAAAGCTTAGAGGTGTCCGCTCAGCGATTCTTTTAATCCTTAGAAAAGTAGGATTATATAAATCAGAACTGGAAACACTAGCAAAGGTTTCAACGATGATATTAGCAATACCTACCGATGAGGAGTGTATTGCAGCTTTGGGTTTTAATACAGGAATGGAATAATCCTGATAAATACCATTGGCTGCTTTAACTTTCCTCCATAATTGTTTGCTTGTTGTCGATGAATTGATAGACGTCAGAGTCAAAGAGAATCTTGGATTCGCTATGTGTCGTTAAACACTTCGAGCTTGAGATTTGGCTTTTTAAAAGCAACAAGATTCTCAATAGTAGGGTATCTTCGGAATATATTCCATTGCTTCCTTTGTTTTTTATAGGAGAGTTGGCACTTTTCATTCCACCAAGGTTTCCTGTGTTTATGTGGAATGATGGAATTTTTAGGGATAGTAACATCCGCAGCTCGGATAACTGTGTCGGTGACATATTTAACGGCATCATCTATCACATCTGTCTTAACTCTAGTTTCGCTAATCACAGCCAATTGCGTGAAAAGTATGCAATCGGCTCGACTGTGTACACATAATTAGGTGGTTTGTGACGCACACTATTACTTCCAGCCTGAGACACAATTAGAGGGAAATGATCACTATTGTAGAGGTCATTTCCGACAGCAAAACTCAGCAATGGCAAGAGTGATGGAGAACAAATAGCTAAGTCAAGAGAGTGAAATGTCCGTGTTGGTTGGTAGAAATAAGTTTTCTCGTCGGTATTCAGCAGACAGAGGCAATTGTCAGATATGAACTGCTCTATCTGACGACCGCAAGAATTCGTATCTTCACTACCCCACAGCGTATTATGGCCATTAAAATCACCGAGGAGTACAAATGGAGCTGGAAGTTGGTCAATTAAATCATCTAGTTCCTCCGAATCTGCAGCCTGTATATACCACCACAAGACGTCGTAAACAGTGATAAGACAGGTTGCGTGAATTTTCACTGCTACAGCTTGTAATGTAGTTCTTAGTTGATGTGCTGTACTTGCATATGAGTTTGATGTGAAAATACAAACTCCTCCAGATACAGACGCATTACCACCATTATCCTTTCTGAAGCATTGAAACCCACGCAGTTTGGTTTTAACAGTAGGCTTCAGGAATGTTTCCTGGAGGGCCACACATGCGGGGTTGTAGCGAGAGATAACAGATTTGACGTCGTCTATTCGAGAACGAAAACCTCGACAATTCCATGAAACAAAGGAAGCCATTAATGGGATGAATGTTATTCACCAGCAGTGCTCATCTGAGTTTCTGATGAATCCTCAAAACTATATACATGTGAGGGATAGAGTTTAACAGTATCTTCATCCAATGCTAGCCTTGCTTTCCTTAATGTCAAGGAAGATTTACGAATGCCTTCCTTAGCAAGTTTTAATTTTTTTGCTTGTGATGCTCTTGATTTTGCAAGAGTCAGTTTGTGCATAGTGGTTGAAGATTTTGTATCTTTTGCCTTGAGAGGCTTTATTGAAGGCTCTGAAATAGAATCAGTTTGGGTGTAGCAAGATCTAGTTACTTTCTTAGTAGCAGTCGCATAGCTGATACCTGGCTGTGGTGTACGTGCGGCGACAATTCGTCCAGCCTCCGGATATGACACACTATTTTTGATTTTGACGGAAGTAATTTCTTTTTCCAACTGCCATGATGGTCAAGATCGTGAATAGGCAGGATAGTCAGTCGCCTTTGCAGTTGACACAAACCTCCTTAGCATTGCAGGTAACACTATCGTGACCAACGTCAGAACAACGGGCACACGTAAGTTTACGTCTGCAAGCTATTTTTGAATGACCAAATCGTTGGCATTGAAAGCAGCGAAGCGGATTTGGTATATAGGGTCTTACAGAGCATCGCATTTAGGCAACTTTGACATTTACAACACCTGATTTGCCACAACATATTAAAATCAGATGTTTTGTGTTGATAGAAACACCATCTCGTTTAAGAGTTATTCGTTTGACAGCACAGACTTTTTGTGATTTTAAGTTGTCCAGAATTTCATCTGTAGATGTATATAACAGATCTGCCACAGAAATTACTCCCTTAGAGAAATTTAGTGTCATATGTGGCTGCACCATAACTTCAACATTTCCATTTTTTTTAAGCGTTTGTATCAGTATTGCTTGTTTTTCATTAGCAATCTCAACCAAAATATCTCCAGATCTTAGCCTTCTTATATTTTTCACTTCGCCTAGGTGAGAGGAAATACTCTTCTCAATGAGAAATGGCGAGACAAATTGAAAAGAACCTCCTTCAGTTCTTTTAACAATAAAATACCTTGCATTCATCATAGATACCTGTTGCTCTCATGGGAGAGAAGAATTTAATGTGTTATCCATATAGTTTGTTAGAAAATTCGGGGACTAGACGCCATCACCCGCCACGGAGCCCAACAAGGGGATGCAACAATGCTAGTCAGTCCCTATACGCTCACGGTACATCCCTAAAGTGGTCTCCACCCATAACGAGTCACCCAGTAGATGTACCGATCGCTTGGTCCATAAAGCCGATTGATGTGCTGAGGACGACAACACACCTCCCGTTTACCTGAAGAAAAGGCCAAAACAATGTGTTGGTCTCGGGAGGCCTCAATTACCAGGATCCTCCTTTTCAGGGACACGGGTCTCCGCGCACGGCAAACACGTGGGTGATTTAGTCCTCAAGAGTAGCTAATAGCAACAGAGCTGTGAAAGCTACTCAAGGGGAGCCCTCAACCTCTTACGAGACAACCACAATGAGGGAGAAAAGGAAGAAATGCAGAAGAGTAGAGGAGAGAAGAAAATAAAGAAGAGGAAAGATCACTAAGGTACCTCGGGATTGTGACACCCTTGTTTACCTAAAGAAGGTAAACCCCCCTGAGGGGTTGAATTTTAAAGTAATAATGCAATGAGTTAATTATTAATTACTTAAAACTTAGAAAAGTGTAATTATCTAAAGTTATCCTGTGTACATGTGTGTGATCCACATTGATTTAAATTAATCCAGAACTATAAATACTAGAATATTTAGATAAACTATTAACAAAATTTTGTAGGTTTAAAAATTTGGGAAATGTTAGTTCGGGATTAAATTAAACTGAAATTTTAAAAAAATTTCTACCTTAGTTGCCACAAGGAAATTTCAGGTGACTTTCATGATTTCAAGTGTAACTCCTCTATTTAATTTTTTCTGAATCATTTGTAACAGCTTTACGAATACAATTTTGCAAACAGCTATAGTTAGCAAAGCTTAAACCATTTTAAAAATCTTGTCAAGTAATTTGACAAACAATTTATAAGCAAATGTACTTCTACAGTGAGATTTCTGTTGTTTCACTATGACAAAAATTTTGAAATTATTTCCCTTTCTTCAATTAAATTATATCTCCTATTTGTGTCCTCATATGATGTGCGCAAGATTATGTATATAAGAACTCATGAAATATCTAAAATTTGAAATTATTTTTTAGTTTTTAGTACCACATACATTTTCGATTTTTTTTTCATTTACACAACAATCACATCTGCTTAGATAAACTAAATTACAAAATTCAGAGTATTAAAGGGTAGTTTGAATACATTATCATTTTACTTTTCATTTCAAATGTAGCATGGTTTTATTTATATTCAACATCATGACTTAAAGCTAGAAATTTAATTAAAGATTATTAAAAATGTATTTAAAAAAAATCAAAAATATTTAGTATGTGTTATTATAGATCTTATTTTCTCATAATTATTGTCCAGTTTAGAAAACTCTCCCTATTCGAGATCTTGAAGAAATTGTCAAAAATGGTTCATATTTGCTTTTTTATCTGATTTGTCAGCTATTTTTTTAAAGCTTTTATGCAAATAACCGTTACATTTATACGAAATTTTGGTTAATTTTGCATATTTTTTACACATTAGCATACAGTGAATATAATTTGAAAATCTAAAGAGGGATTATATAAAAAACTGTACAAATGAAAATTCATATCGTTTTTAAATTTTCATTTTATTATACAGCAGTTACTTTTTCTGTAGTAATGTCTAATGTCATCACTTACAACATATCATATTTTGCCAACATTAAAAATGATTTTAATATCTAATAAAAGTAAATTTTTAAATGTATATAATTAATAAATACCATGAATTAATAATGGTTTTCGGAAAATATTTAATGAAGACGTTTTTATACACATTGTTACAGATAAAATTTTTAAAATTTATTTATTACAAAAGAAACTGTTTTGAACAGAAGAACAGAAAATCTTATCTGCATTAAAGACACCTGTAGTATATTTGAAGTGAGTTTTCTTCTGATTAACGAAATGTGTATTAAAATGTATTAAAAAGCATCGTATAATATACAAATAGATAATTGCTTAAGAAGCAAGACAATAAAATATTTCCTAGAACTGAACATTGAAAATAACAGGGTCTAAAACTATCAAAATTGCTATCAAACTTGAAATTGTTATTAGTTTTAAGAAAAAATGTTTTGTTTATATAGTAACCAATAGAAGTTTTATCTCCGGAAACATAATGTTAAATATGTGACCTAAAATGACGACTAAATTTGACATTTGCTATTAGTTTGTAAATTATAATAGATGCTTCTAATTATTAATTAAAATTCTTTATTAGTATTTAAATTTTTAATTGAATTTGGCAAAAAAGGTGGGTACACAAGATATGGAAGGATAAATTGTTACGCAAATACTGAAAAATGAACAAGTGCTTCTATATTATATAAATTTGGATATGTTTCTTTTCATAAAAGCATTAAATTTTCAAATGAAATTATTCACATCATCTATTACTAAACTTATACAATGAAAAATATTCAGGGCATAATTTATAATACCTTGAGTTTAAACTTTCTATGTGTTTTCATAAAACTCTGAATAGAGACTTCATCTTAAAATATTAATTGCAATTTTAAATTAAATCTAAATTGGTAAATTTTTTGTTCTTTAATCAATTTTGACTATTCCACGAATGATTCAAACAGAAAAAAATTTTTTATGCAAGTGTAAATTGAGCACAACTATTGCTAAATCAATGTTTGTATCTGTAAATTTAATGTCTAATGTTGCACATTTAGAAATAAAATACATTTAAAGTAACCCAGAACAACTATAGTATTGAACCAAATACCATTTTATAAAACTCTAATGATAATGGGTAGGGAATAACATTTTAAAAAAATGTACATCAGTGTTAAAAAAAATTAAAACATCCTGAAAGATAGGGTGAAGATTTTTATATTTAAAAATCGTGGAACTCTATAGAACCAAATTTTAAAAATTTTAGAACTTGCAAAATTTCAAAGCAGATTTCAAATTTTGAGAACCATCAAAATGTGCTTTTAAAAATAATTATTGTGAAAAGGAATCTGACAAACACGAAAACTTTTTGTTGATATTCCATAAAATTTATTTGCTATGGTTTAGTCTAATCTTAGTTTTAAGAGAAATATTTAAGGTTTCCATTTTATGACTCTTGAATAATACAAAATTAAAAGCAGCTGAAACTCTGTAGAGTTTAATAAATCGGGATAATTTTCTTGATCACTTCATAAAAATTAGAGATAAAAAATGAAGTTCAGTATCTATATGGAGTAAAAAATTAATAACTAAATACTAGAAAAGGGATCACCCTGGTCTGTATAGTTATTTCTTTTGTGCTACAAATGAAATATGCTGGCCGTCAATAAATTACATTTCTTTTTTCCAGCTCTCATACCATTACCTTTTTTTACCACTATGAAATGCAAATGTAAGATTAAATTACCATTTTATTGAACACACGTGTTTCACGCATAACAATTTGTTTTTAAATTAATTAAACCATTGGTGTGAAACGCATAAAGAAGCATTTACTGTTTTTTATATTTTAAATATGTAATTGTTTATGTTTATATATTAATTATATTACGTATTTTTGTATTTTAACTTTAAAAAGCATAATTTTTCTTTTTCCAAAACCCAAAGTCTTAGTAATTGTGCAGCTTGTCAACTTTTGGATATTGCGCCACAAAACCTAACCAATCAAAGTGAAGATTAAGTTGTGTCTAAATTTATGTACTTTTTTAACTCAAATAAGCAAACATTAAAAATTGTAATTTTTTTCTCACGTGTGCCTTTTATTTTTAAATGTGTATTAGGGTAGAAAGAAAGCAGTTGAATGTTGTATGAAATTTCGTTTGATTGCAAATAAGTATGTATAAAGTGTAAGAATGAAATGATCTTGCATGGTAGAATAAATATAATTTATGAGTGTGCGGGTGTGTTGAAAGAAAGGCTTAAATGGGCATGTGAGAAATTCTGTGAAAGCACTGTAGAAAAAATCTGTGAAGCATCTTTGGTTTGAGAAAAACATATTGTATGTGTTATTTTAACAGCTGTGGGTGAAGGATATAGGCAGGATTTCTTAATGACTTTTTTTACTATGACGAATTTTTATATTACTGACTAGCATTAAAGAAACATCAAGACATGAAAAGGCATTTTCAGAAATTACTATTCTGATTTTTCTCAAATGCCTAGTATTCAGAGTTTCCATTCAACTGTTTAGGGATTTCATTTCCACCTAGAATGCGCATTGTTTTAGTTCAGAATTTACTTTGTGTAAACTCGCGCTCACAGGTTCATTATCCAGTAAACCTGTAAAATGTGAGCAAAAAATGTCAAAAAAATCAAATCAAACCAACAATTTTTGAGAAACTAAAATTATGCTCTTGATTTGGAAGTACATTCCGGAAGGAATTATTTAAGGGTGATCAGAGCAACATTTCTGTAAATTTTCACAAATTCTATTAAATGTTAAGATGACTAGAAATTCAGTGAAAATTTTTAAATATAATAAGTGGAAAAAACTGTAGGTTAAGGATAGTGCATAAAGTAAAAATTACTGGAATTGAGAAATAGCAACATTAAACATACCGCCGAATACAGTAATGACGATTTTTCCAGTATTGCATCAATGAGGAAGCAAAGCTACAGATTAATAGATAAAAGGAAAAATGAACAAATAGATCAGTCAGGAGCAGATAAACTATGTATACAAACCATCAATTTCCCTCCAAATTTGTGAAATAGATGCATATATTAGGACAGAATTGTTCCTCTTATCTTAATGAATATGATCCATTGTAGGAAATTTAATCCTACAATTGATCATATTAGGACAATTTAAAATGGAAAAGTGATCGGGACAGTTGTGAAACAATATACTTGGAAGTTACAGAAATTGCATGATATATAAAGGGAAAGAAATCAGGTATCATACATGTGTGTAATTTAACTGACTTAATTAAAAAAAAACATCCAGTAAGAATATCAGTGATTCTATAAATAAAGCATAAATGTAAATGTGTTAAGATAATTTCAATGTAATGGTATTTTTGTTCCAATCACTGTCAACTCGCTCTAAGACGATAAATCAAGAAGTGTTCAAGTAAATAACAAAATGAGACAATTACATTTTATGCAAGTTTGCAATTCACTTAATTGAATATAGTAATAAATAGTATATTTTCAAATACAGAGTTATTTTCAATTTAAGGATAAGTTTTTAAATTTGTCTTTATGGCTCACATTTAATTTAAACTTTATGAGATCTTCCTTAAGTTATCTAAAAACTGTGCTCTTACTATTTAATAACTAACTTCATTGAAATTAGAAATCAAAATATAAAAAATTATATAATTTACCACATTGAATCAAATATTTATTAAATTTTGTTAATTCTCAAATAATAGATGTCTTAATACACAACAATGAATCTCCAATTATTGAGCTAAATACATATTTTGTTATTAACATAAAATGACTAAGTTTAAAATTAACTTCCTTTAAATCAAAATTATCTGTTACCAAAATTTCTTTTTGATGTTTCTGAATTCTTTTTAATGAATACTATGACGTTTCTACCAATAAATCATTATTCAGTCAAACATAGACAACAGAAATATTGTGATTTTCTATGACTTATATATATATATGTATATATATATATATATATATATATATAATTTTTTATATATATATATATATATATATATATATATAATATTTTATATATATATATATTTAGCTGATATTAGAAATGAGAATTTTTATTGTAAATCGTTCTATATAATTTCTTCAATAGAAATAGTTTTTACAGAATTATGATTTTTCTTCTATAACACAGAATTTGAAAGGACTTAAATTAGAAGTAGCATAATATACAGTTAGGTGATATACATAATAAAAATTAAAATAGCGAATATAAGAGAAATATTTAAATCAGTTTCAATCTTTCGTTTTAGCTTAATGTTTTTGAAATTTAGGTTTCTGTCAGATTTAGAAAATAAAAATATATCCCAACTGGAAGAATTACCTATCGATTTTTTGGTTGCATATTTCAAACTTCCCTTCAAAGAAAACTTTTTAAATTTAATTATACACTGAACACGGTGCATAATTATTTCAATCATATTAAGATTTCTAAAATTACTTCTTTGATTAATTTCTTTTCCAGAATAAGGAAAAACTTTCATAGGTTTATAAAATCTTTTACTTTTTAAATTTTCTCTCAAAATTCTTTATTGAAGAATAAAGGTTACTTCAGTGGCTAATTTCTTGACAATTTAAAAAACTTTTATTTGATTATAAAATTGAAGCAACAAGCTTGGTAGCTAATTATTTCAATTTTTCACTTAAAGTATCTCATGGTTGGAGAAAACTTAATCTAAATTTTTTTAACCTATTAATAAATTTCTTTTGACTAGTATTTTAGTTTTTAAAAGTAAACCAAATATTTCCAAATATATATTGCAATGAAATATAAAGGTAAGTGTTAATCTGTGTGCTAATATAATCAGGTATTTATGTATAATAAATATTCTTCGAATATTTATACAAGGAAAGAGGTAAGTAAATCGTAATAAAATTTTATGAAGGTAAGTTTTAGATTTGT
Source organism: Latrodectus elegans (assembly GCA_030067965.1). NCBI lineage: Eukaryota > Metazoa > Arthropoda > Arachnida > Araneae > Theridiidae > Latrodectus > Latrodectus elegans. The sequence continues at coordinate 3,866,884 of CM057820.1, forward strand.
ACTAGGAGATGAAGGTTAGTGTTTACATATAATATATCTTGAAAAATAACTTCTCTTACTCCAGTTCATGAGCACTTTATCATTTTACATTGTTTTTATAATTTGTAAATACACTATAAACATAATTAATTCAATGATTTCCAAATAATAAAATTGTAAGTAATGCTGATTGTGGCTTAGCCTCCCATTAATTAAAATGAACCCCAGGAATTCATCCGAATCTAAGCAATGCGTCAGATGAATTTTACAGTTTTGTTTTTGAGTTTTTTAAACAGTGAAAGGCAAACTGTTAAGATTGTTTATGAGACTAGAGTCGTAAAAATCAGTATTAAATAATTGAAAACTTAAATGTTTGACTTCTTATGGAAAATTTCTTAAAAAAGAAAAAGATCCCACCAGGAAAAATTATTTATAAAATCAAGTACGATGAAACTATTCTCTTGCTTTCTAGTAATTAATGAAGAAACTCGATGATTGGACACTTAGATTTTAAACTCATGCATCAAAAAAGTAATGAAATGACATTAATCTCAATGAATTGCATGAAGATAACTGCCGTTGGCTTCTGATCCAATGAAAGGTAGATAACCTGCATGTATATATTCTGACTTTTGACTATTTACTTAACATATTTATGAAATTAAGTTTAGGAATCTGTGCTATTAGTTGCAGTTACGAAAATCATGCTAGTTTTATAGACTATCAGTTAACCTATTTAAATTAGTTATGTATTCGCTGAATTGATAGTTTAATGTTATATTAAAATCAAAATTATTTTATGCTTTTTTATTGATTATTAATTTAAAATATCTTTTTAATTCCAGATTTTTCCTTACATTGGATTATGTCCCAATGTATAAGTGGCTATGTATTTTGATTCAATTGATCGGCAGTACTTAGAATAGGCTTTATCTGAAAAAGAAAGAAAAACAGACGTTCTATTTCCATAGAAAGGCTAGTTTAAATATTAATGAATTTAATTTTCAATTGTGCAGTTTGCTTTGGGTAAATAAATATTGAAGCTTTCTGAAATTTTTGTTTAAAAAAAAAAAAAAAAAGGCATGGTAGTTATTTTGAGTAACAATAAATAAAAGTTATTCAATGATTTAAAAAAAATATTTGAGTCACTATAATTTTTCATATAAATTTTCTTTGGAAAATTGCCAAGTGTTATTTGTTATTTATAAAAATTGTAGTATCACAGAAATTTTTTATCTTGATTTACAATCCTCTCACCAACAAATGCAATATTTTAAAAAGACTGTTTGGAAACCATACACACACACACACACATATATATATATATATATATATATATATATATATATATATATATATATATATATATATATATATACTTAAAATGGTGTAATATTCGTGTAAATTACTTGCCCTAATGTTTCTATACTTAATCGATTCAGTTAAATATCCAATATTGTCTTATAATTATGACTTTATGTAAATTCCTACAAAAAATAATCCTGAGTTATGAAAGATTTTAAACAATGCTTAAAATTAGTTATTTATAGTGAATTAAACATAATCTAAAATTATTTAATTTCGTAAAAGAAAATTCAATTTTTACTTTATTAGTATTTCAGTTTTATTCATATTGAATTTTTATTTATATTGATAGGTATTTTAAATGTGATAATATTCACTTGTAAACCTTTACCATCCATTGAGATGGGTATATTGTTCAACTCACTAAAGCTAAATCTTAAGGAAAAGACAAATTATTTTAAGCTGTGGAATATTTCTTTTAATAATTGATGCGAAATTTGTAAACTACTTGCTAAGTTATATGTAATATTAATTTCAATAGAAATTAGCATTTTTAATTGAAACAATTGTTAAATAAATGCGCATATTCAGAATAAATATTTTCCAATACCTCTGATATTACCTTCATAGTTTTTTGATAACCTTGTTTAGATACTTTTTGTTTACATATGGCAAATGTTATCAATTATGAACCAAATAAAACGCATGAATTTAAAAATCTTAATGTTCTCAAACTCTATTGTATCTTATTTTTTTTTTAAAAAAAAACTCCCTTCCTCCTTTAATAGATTAATTCAATCTCCATAGTTGCATAAAAACATAATTGGCAATTTGTTATTGGCTCAGTACACACTCTTTGATGTATCATCCTCTCTACAGCAGGCAGTGTACATGTAGCTGGGTTAAGAAAGAAAAATATTGAAAGTAATATGTAAAAATATATCGTTTGATATTATACTTCATTTGTAATGTAATCTACTTGCAATATTACTGTAAAATATGTTTTAATTGAAACAGAATTTAAATGCATAAATGGTATCATCGGAATAATTAAGGCTGTTCTTTTACAATTCCTGTAAGATTTCTTGTGATGCAAATTTAATAATTCTCGCCTTGTTTTGTTTTAAAAATATCTAAAATTAGCACGTGCATCAAATTCTGAGAAAATTAACATTTTATCTATGATAGGTATGTGTATTCTTATCTCTACCTGCTTCCTACACTTGATTCATTTTTGCCATCATTTTCCATCGGATTGAGTACTGGCAAGATTTAACTTTAAAATTTGTAATTAGTTAAATGTTATTGCTCATTTTAGATTTCACTTTAGATAAAATTTAAACATTTTTTTAGAGAATTTGGATTTCACTGTTGATATATTAAGAACAAATCAATTTTTAAATTCTTACTGAAATTCTGCTCTAAATTAATAAATTTCAATCTTCCTCGATCAGTTCTAACTTATTTAAAACTAAATGGAAACTCTGAACTAATGTCAATATAAATAAAACTTTTTTTTTGTCGCCAAGTTTCCTCAGAATGGAGGGATCTTATTTTTATATTTAGACCTCAGTTTCTGCTGGAATGCAAACATGTTTAATTTAGAAATTTTTATTGGAGATATCTCTATTTAATTACACCGTAAGTGCATCAAAGTGTAACCTTCTGACATTTCAGCATTATATCACAGTGGCTACTGTTCAGAAACTCTGCTCACCTCAATAAAATAGAAGTGTATTTCATTCTCGCGTTTTATCTTGTCCCATTTTACCATAGGGGTCAAAGAAAATATGTGGCATCAGATTTTCATCTCGGCATGTTCAAAAACTTCAATAAATAGCTATTTTTTACTATATATACATTTTTTATTGTCATTTGCTATTTTTCCAACTAATGCCCCCTTTCATTTCCCATATAATTTAATACATTGGAATGCAGATTAAAGGATAATTAGGTTTTGTAGCACAAGATCCAAAAGAAAAGGACAAGCTGCACCAAAGCAGATTAAAAGAGTCCAGATTTCAACATTTAAACATTGTCGCAAATTACATCACAAGTTTTTTTTTTAAGAGTTCTCAGCCGCATTCAAATTTATTTAGCTAATCTATATATAAGATTTCATTTCTTGGTACGAAATAAAGAATTCTTTTAACTTTATTAATATCCAAACATATTAAATTAAAAAATATTTTTAGTAATAAAAATTATTAAATCACGGTTAGTTTTCAAGACAATATATTAAAGTGTTTAAAAAATTTAAAAACTTAGCTTGTAATTCTGACTCTGTTACATTAAGAGGTGACATAATTTTACGAAATCTGCGTCCATTTGGTAACTCAATTTATCCGTATTTGACAATAAATAATTGAAAGCCTGAAGATTCCTGTTCCTTCAAAATTATTCCAGAAGAGTCATAATAGACTGATTTACTTCCTACAAATTCTTTTTAATTAGTCATTTACAGAAAAAAAAAAAGAGTAGAACCAGAATTTTAGTAATCGTAGGTATTGCTTTCTCTGTATTCTATGAATTACCCAAAAGCATGAAAAGAATGAAAGTATTTTAAGGTCAAATAATCATAAAATTAATTGCATTAGAAATTTCTAATTGCATTATAATTACTTGATGCTTCAAGTAAATTTGGATGGTAGAGTAAGGAGAAATAACCAATGTTACTCAGATAAAATGACTTTGTAAAAAATTAAAAAAGCATGTGTATTTAATCATTTTTCCACACGATACATTTGTCAGGAAGATTTATTTCTTCAGTTTTAGGAATCTGCATTAAGAGGTACAATTAAGTTATTCACTAATTTAAAAGAAAAATTGTTTTTTAGTTGCAATGTTTCTCTGTGTAATATATACACACATACTTAAGGCAACTTTAGTTGGAACTAATAAAAAAATCAACGCGAAACTAATTTAACGGATAACTGACCTAATATTTATGTAAAATGCAATGTAATAAATATTTCGTGTTTGTCAGGGTTGATTAGTGCTTTAGAAGACATTTATAACAATGTAATATCTAAATTTGTTACACTTTTTTCACATTATCAAATTATAATAAATTTATTAATTAGTTTTCCTTGTGAGTTTATAAACTCTGTAGTTTTATTAGTAGTTCTTATTAGTTTTCCTTAGAAATTGTGTCAAAAGATTAATAAAGATTTAATTTTCCAAAAATTTAGGTGACTATTTCGCTTAATATAAATATTATAGTTTGAATGAACTGCTTACCATAACATTAATAAAACATAATTAAAACGATAATTTTCATGCGATTTTTTTTTTTACGAGTGGCAATTTTGAAGACATTTCCATTATGCGCTTTATACTTTTGATAAATATTCAAAAAATATTTTATGTAAATTTAAACTTGAAATTCATTGGCATTCTTGTAACATATAGAAGAGAAGTAAAGCAGTAGCTTAAAAATGGAGATGATTTAACAATAAGTTGTGTTTGTTAAATTATGTTAATTAAGATATTCTTTGTTAAATAAGAATTCCCTTCGAATTTTCGCCATGGCTACTTATTTAATGTCGTGATATATATTTCAATTAATAAATATAATGATATTAGTGTGGCTGAAAGTAATTCTTTAAGACAAAAGTTTATTTGTGAAATGTGTATATAATATTACTTCTTTGTTGATGTTAAATGTAAAATCAAACGTTTACTAAAATTTTGAGAAGTATCTTAATACAGTGTCAAAAATCAGTGATTTTGTATGCTTTATAATACTAAGAGTTAAAAAAATTTTTTTTTTAAGTATGTTTACTGAATTTATTTCTACTACACAAATATACTTTTCGTGTTACCTACAAAATCTTTGTCAGACATAGAAAATTGGAAAAAAAAAATCGTATTTTTTAATCCAAAATCTTAAATAATTTGTTAAATTAAATTTTGTGCTGTAAAAGTTGATTTACATTTGCTATTAACTGTAAGAAAATGCTGTATAAAAACAACTGTTGTCAAATATCCTGTCAAATGCAATGTATTATTTTCATAAGTGTCTCTTTGAATAAATATGTGGAATTGCAATCTGTAACCCATAAAACTATTCCAGCTGAAAAATAACTGTTGCTGAGAAAATATTTATTAGATATTTTATTATCTGCATTAATTATCTTGTGTTTTCTAAAAAAATTGCAATTTAAAAAAAATGTGAATTAAAGAAATTGTTATTCAACATTATTAAACTTTAAATTAAATGTTATTGTATGAGAGGGGTAAATTAAAGAATTGAAGTATCTTTTAGAAATACACTACTGGCCAATAAATTGCTACACCAAGAAGGCGACGTGATACAGACTTTAATACCAAAGGAGCTTTCCTTTGGTATAAAGAAATTTATACCAAAGGAAGAAGGTGCTGTGATAAGCAAATGATTAGGTTTTCAGCGCATTCAGACACAGCAGGCGCCAGTAGCGACACCTAAATTGTGTTTAAATGAGGAAATTGTTCAGCCGGTTCCTCATACACATATTGAACGTTGTTGCCTGGTGAAAAGTTGTTGTGATGCCTCGTGTAAGAAGGAGAAATGCGTACCAGCACGTTTCTGACTTTGATAAAGGTCGAATTGTAGCGTACCGGGATTGCGGTTTATCTTATCGCAGAGTATTGCTGCTTGCGTCTGTCGAGATCCAATGACTGTTAGCAGAATATGGAATCGATGGGTTCAGGACGGTAATAGGAAACGCCATGCGGGATCTCAACGGCCACCTATCACTAGCAGCCGTGAAGACAGGCATATTATCCGCATGGACGTAATGGATCGAGCAACCACGTCACGAGCGGTGAGTCAAGAAACGGGGTCGTTTGGAAGACAACAAATGTCTGACCGAACAGTTCGACGACGTTTGCAGCAGCATGGACTCTGAGCTCGGAGACCATGGCTGCGGCTTCCCTTGACGCTGCGTCATAGACAAGAGCGCCTTCAATGGTGTGATCAACGACGAACCTGGGCGCACGAATGGCGAGACGTCATCTTTTCAGATGAATCCAGGTTCTGTGTACAGCATCATGATTGTCGCATCGTGGTGAACGCACACTGGCAGCGTGCATTCGTCATCGTCATACTGGCCCATCACCTGGCGTGATGGTATGAGGTGCCATTGAATACACGTCTCGGTCACCTCTTGTTCGCATTGACGGTGTTTTGAACAGTTCACGTTACATTTCTGGTGTGTTACGACTCGTGGCTCTTCCCTTTAATCGAGCCCTGCGGAACCCTACATTTCAGCAGGTTAATGCCCGACCGCATGTTGCCGGTATTGTACGAACCTTCCTTGATACGGAACATGTTCGGCTGTTGCCCTGGCCAGCACGTTCTCCAGATCTTTCACCAATAGAAAACGTCTGGTCAATGGTTGCCGAGCGACTGGCTCGTCACCAAACGCCAGTCACAACGGTTGATGAACTGTGGCATCGTGTTGAAGCTGCATGGGCATCTATACCTGTACATGCAATCCAATCTCTGTTTGACTCAATGCCCAGGCGTATAACTGCTGTTATTACTGCCAGAGGTGGTTGTTCTGGGTACTTATTTCTCAAGATCTATATATATCCAGCCAAATTTTTTGAAAATTTAATCACTTGTTATTTCTAGTATAATATATTTGTCCAATAAATATCATTTTGTTATCTGTATTTCTTCCTGGTGTAGCAATTTTAGTGGCCTGTAGTGTACATGAATCATGTTTCACATTATGAGTTAAAAAAAAATTAATCATTTCTGTAAACGTATAAAATGTTTCAATTAGATTTGCAGTAGAAAATTGAAATGATTAGAATCATAAAATTTTGTTTTGAACAATGAGCTTAAGAACAACATTGATAAATATTTTTCCAGTTTAACTTAACACATTTTTAAAGAAGTGAATCTTCTAAAAATATGGGTAAATATTTAAAATTTAAACGAATTTGATTACAATATTTTTAATGTTTATGTCATACTAATGTAGTTATCTGAGTTTAAATGCAACTGAAATTGCTTAAAAGTAATTGCAAAAGGGAAAACATTTTTAATATCAATATCATTATTTTTTAAATGTTTGAATCATAGCTTTGTGTCATCTTTATCTTCTGTTTACTAACGCTTAAGAAACTTCCCACTTTCCTGTCTTTTCTGTTTCAGTCTCAAAGCTATTTTTCAGACATTTTATATAAATGAATGTTATGAATTCTTGTTCGCGCTCTTAAGTTCACAAAAACTTTAAGCTAATTTAATCAATTAGTGTATAATATAAACATTACATATATTTGCTTAGTTCATAAAATATTCTACATTATTATTACTTTTGAAGATAACTACTTGAAAGTATAATTTAAAAAATTTTCACTTTTGCACTTGAAATAATTTAAGGGTAAATGTTTAATTTAGCATGCTTTTTTAATTTGAAGATGCTTGTTTTTAATACACTCTTCCATTCCAACATTTTATGTTGTCATTTGAACTTTATGAATAACAGAATAACTAAACAAGTTTTGTTATGTCTGCTTTTGTTATTTTCTATAATAATACCTTAAACATGGTATTCATTGTCTGGATATATATATATATTATTTGTTAATAGTTTTTTTGTTTGTGTATGCATAAAATAAAAGCTATATTTCTCTTCTAGGATTTTTCTGTATAACATGAATACATATAACACCACACCACCAGTTTCAAATGAATTTATAGTAAAGTTCCTTTAAAATTTATTCATTTCATTAATAAGTAATAGTAGACATTTGAGTTATTCGATAAAGTAAATTCTAAAAGTTATTCAGTATTTTCCGTCATATAACTTGTTTTCCATCTGTTTTATTTTGCACAGTTTATTATAGTAATAAAAACTTGTGAAATGGTTTTACTGTACATTGAATGTGGTCTCAAGTTTATACTAACAATTTTTCGTTACAGAGACTTGCATCCTTTTTATCAAACTATCCTATCTGTTGTAAAATGTCTAAGGGCATAATTTTTCAATTTCATTTCGGTTATATTTAAAATATGTTTTAATTTCAAACAAGCTGCTTTGATATCGTGAAGTAAATAGTTTAAATTGTTATCGATGGTTTATTTTTCCTATATATATATATATATATATATATATATATATATATATATATATATATATATATATATATATATATTATGGTTATTAATACTAAATTTTGAATTTTCTGACATCACTGTAGATGATTTATGCTACATTCCAATTAAGATCTTTTAAATTATTTCCAAACCACGGATTTTTTTCTAGCAGCAAATCCTATGTCATGCTAAATCTGAATTCATCTGAAGAAAAGAATAGTAACAGGTTTTGTCATAGCCAAGAATGGAATATATTATGAATTTATGTTACGCTTAAAGTTAATAGTAAACCACGTGCTCCAGAAGGAATAATAAGGCATATAAACAGGAGAAAAGATAAATTTAGAAATCTTTTCCCTGAGGAGTATAGATTTTTTTTGGTTCATCTGATAAAATAGGTGTTTATTTAACTTAAAAGAATACTAAAATCAAAACCGTTTTTCATGCAAAAAATTATCGTTTTCTGGTGAGAGAATGACGGTATATGTTGGCTTCTTTTATAATATGTGTACTAACCATCATATCATTAACAATGTACATTTCAATAATACAGGGATAATATCCTGGAATTTATTTTCAGACCTTCATGATGTGTAAATTGCAACTTATGTACTAATAATGTGAAGTTCTTAAACTAGATAGTACTTATTTTGTGAAACTCTCTTTTTCGAATAAAGCAAAATCCCCGAATATAAAAGCGAGAGTTGTTTTTTTAAAAGTAACCCAATAGATCATGTATGAGATATTTTAATTACACAAATAGCTGTTCAGCTAACCTCAAACCTTTTCACCTTTCTAGAACTGGAATTAGATCCTTTCAAGGAGTGGGCAAGTATATTTCAGCTCCCCCTCAATATCCCCATTGACTCTATGATATAAACGTGTTCGTCAATGACCATCCGAAAAAACCATACCTGCTCTTAAAATCTATTTGTTTCCAAGTAAGTTCATTTTTGTACCTTTTTTCTTTTGCACTTACATACATAAATTACTTACAAACATTTTTTAAAACATGTATAACATTTTGGTCATATTTCGTATTGTGTCTCTCAATGACATATTAATCATCTAAACCAGGAATCTCAAAACTACTGGTGGAGCTGATCCGGCCCACCAGTGTCAATAATAATGTCGGTGGCAGCTAATTGCTTTTTGCTGTTGTTGTTGCTGTATATGATAAAAAAATATTCCAAAGGAGATTAACTGCTTTATTTATTTGATTAGTAATGCTAATTTATCATTGATCATCCGAGACATTTGCTTTTATAACGCCAGTTACATCAGCAGCAGACAATTCGGCATTCATTGTAACGTGACACTAGAACATATCATTAATGTATGAAAAATGCAATATAAAATATGATAATAACAATATTGATAGGTTTAGACGTTCACAAATCACTTTTGACTGTGTTTTGTTGACTGAAGACAAGTAAATAATTTTTTTAACTCAATATCCATCAAATAAAACACATATAACGTTTTTTAAAAAATTTTATTGCAATATATCGTAGAAAATTATGATGGAACATCAGTATCAAGGAAACATAACCCAGTATTTCTTCAGAGATCCCATGGAGGACCAATATTTTTAAACATTTTCTTTAACAAGTTCCTCAATCATTAGGGCACATTACACTCTTTGCCTTCATAGATGATACTCTACTTGTGATAAAAGATTATACCAAATCAGAATTAAAAAATATGTGTTTGTGCATCTCCATTGATTCAAAAACAATTTCTACATCATTACAAAGCAGCCAGAGAAATGATTTTGCTATTTTAACAGAACCAAGGACATTTTTTTAAAAAAAAACTGGGAGATCCCCAAAAGGATGCAATGCATTCGTAATGTGTGAGCTTTAAATCGCAAGCATTTTAATTTTGGAATGACTAATAGAACTCTATTTTATTAAATAGCCTATAGATTAAAAAAAATTTCCTTTCGTACGAACTTCAAATTTCCTTCGTAGGAACCAAAAAGTATTTCCAACCCATTTTCTGGTGTTATTAAGGCTGTAACTTTTTTTAAGTCCTTAGATTCAATGCGAGAAACTACAACGCCATCACCCTTTAAATTGCAGTTAAACTATCCCTTTTATTCATTTGAATATCTTATAGATGAACTTAAAAATACATTTTGATCAATATTCAAACCAACATTATCAAACCTCATGACGCTGCAAAATATTTTTATAGTTTTCCTCAAACGGAACATATGAATGTCCGTTTTTCATATCTAATTTTTGTAAAACTTTCTCTTTCCCTAAAAGGTCCAATACAAAGTAAATTTTTTGCTACTTTTTCATTTGATTACCAAAAATCGATGCATATAAACTGTATTGGCCACCTTGTAATTTTATAACCAAATTGAAGTTGTAAATTTAGAGCACAAGATTGTATGTTTAATTATTCCCATATGAAACCACTTGTTTATATATAATTATTTTTTCCCACTGAAGTTATATTCTGGTATTGCGTTAATATAAGAGATTCATATTTTAATATAATTATTAATTTTTAAATTGTGTTTTTGGTCTTTTATTTGGTTTATATTTGGTCTTATTTGGTTTATTTTTATTAGTCAATAAATTTAAATCAAATATTTTCTAACAATAAATAATATAACTAACGGTCTGTTTCAATTTTAGAAATACGTTTTACATTTATTTTTCTAACCTACTTTTTCAGATGTTATTCCGTATTAAAATGAGATGAATTTTTATTTAGAAGTAATCCTATGTTTAAAGGGTACCTACCACTTTTCGCTCATTATTTAAAAGAAATATATTAAAAACCGATTAATTTATTCCAAGAATTTTTTTAAAATCATTGAATGCTTTATTTTTCATCGTCAATAAAAATACCAACATAAGGTAAATTATGAATAAAATTGACAGTAATGCTTATTTTTCTTCACGATTTATTTTTTCACGAACTCGTTTATTATTACTTATCTGGTGTTAACATATCTGCTGAGTGTTTTCTTTTTGTTCCTACGAAATCATGCATTTTTCCCAGTTTATCAATAATTGTGGATTCGTGCTTGGTTAGAATAAAACTTAAGATTCTTTCTTTCGAATGATGATTTTCCAAGCGATTAGAATATAAATCACATTTTAGATTTTAAAACGGAAGAATACATAATGTATTTGCTAAGAGGAAACTTTGTTTAATCCATATCAATTAAAACGAAAGTTTCATACTATTTATTTCTAACAATTAGATTAGAGAAAATCAAAAGAACTTCCAATTGCTAAGATATATAACTATAGTAATCTACTATCGCAATTAATTGCGATCTAAACTTATTTTGAAGTTTTTTTCTGATAAAGGTTATATGTATGTCATACATGCATGTGTGCCAGATTTCCAGAAGACAACATCCTCGTGTAAACAGAATCCTCTGCATCTATCTCAAAAAAGCGCATGCGGATAATGATGTAGTGGAACATTTTACGTGGTGTTATGAATCCCTTAACTTTTCCATTATTGTTAATTTGTGGCGTTCCAGGACAAAATTCCTTTTTCATACACATTCTCTCAGCTAAAATATGCTCAACGGGATTAATTGAAGCGAACCTCCTTACACTTTGTGCATGAAATACATTTATGTGTCAATTCCATTTCCAATATAAGAGCGTAGTGGTTATTATAACAGCTAGCTTCCCTGCTTAAGTGCGTAGATGGCGCTAGGTTCAACTAGTGAATTTCCTGGATATAAGACACTTCACTTAAGATTATGAAGTGGATAGTACGTTGTTGTCTTTTGTAGCTGTTTTGTGAAATTGTATGTAATGTGCCGTTATTGTTTTACGTTGTGGAACTTTAATTATATGAATAAACATATCTTCCAGAAACCTTTATTATTACTATTTATTATTATATTTGGAATCATGTATTTATAGAGAATTTGAACAACTCTACTCTAATTCTCTTATAAAATTTCTCATCGTTAACCAACTACCCACTTGTAGAACGAACACATGATCCGTAACAAGACTGTTCACTATCCAAATTGTTCGTTAACCGATCTCCGATTTACCATAGCTTATTTTGTGGAATCGATTAACTCTTTCTGGAGCATCTAAAAATTAAATTAAAAAAAGGTTGTATAATTTCATAGTAAGAAGTTTATTAAAAAAAGAGAGAAAAAGCATTGACATTAGACATGTTCTTTAATGGTCCATAAACAAAAAATGAAAAGGACTGATTAGTATGCCAGCCTAAACGTATATGCATTTTTTTAAGACTTACCGAAAGTGATTAATAGCATTGTTGTTATAGAGATTCCTAACCTTACTGATATCAGCTTGATTTGGGATGACATTCTAAGACTATTGCTCTTTAATGAGTAAATGACGTAGTGAAGTGCTGAAAATGAAATTAGCATCGTTCTTGAATGAAATCAAAGCCGAAACTTATAATCTCCTTGTAAATATTCTATTTGAAAAAAAGTTATTTGCCTATTAAACTCCAAAGTTCTATGTGGGAAAAAAACATAATTCAAGAGATGAGAAACGATTTTTGGCCTATATGGGTTTGGCAACTCTGCACATCATGCTCGGAGAGGCGAGAAGTATTCGTTATCCGAATGTGTTCGTTGTCCAAACACAAAAATCTTTCATAAAAGTGTTCGTTGTCCGATTTGTTCGGAATCTGAGCAGTTCGTTAAGCGATCATCCACTGTATAAGGCAGTAAAATAAAATTTATACTTGATTCACTTGTTTACATATTCCTAACATACGATTTATGCATATTTTAGTTAAACCAAAGATGACCATTTAATCACGTAATATATATTAGTACTTAAATTAGAGTTTTAAAATGTGATTATCAGGCAATTATGGTTTTGCTTTAAACTGTAAAAAATTAATTTGCAGTTGATGAGAAGCAAAAACTTAATACAGAATGCATTTCAGAATTGTTTAATAAGATTGAATAAAAAAAAAGTAGAATGTACATCAAAACTGAAATATTGGAAAAACAGCTCACATAACCATATGCTAAATTTCTCTTTAGAAAATACTTCGTATGAAAATATTTTGTAACTTTTAATTGGGTAACTAGGTGATGAAAAAAATGGCTTATCCAATGAGGAGAAATTAATAATCAATCTGTGTGTGTGCACAAAATCTTTTGAGATGTTTCTGTGAATTTTTACGATATGTTTTAGATAAATAAATGATTATTTATATAAATGTGAAAAAAATTATAAATTGTTCAAAATATAACAACGTTGGAATTTATATATTCCATAAACATGTTCTAGGATAATTTTTGTTACCAAAGGGCAGATCAATGTTTGTTAGATAAATGTGCGTTCATATTAATAAGTTATCGAAAACATTGTATTAGCAAATAATATTTAAAGCGCGTGACATTTCGTTGGAATATGTGTTATTTGTAAATAACTCATCATAGCAACAGAAACTGTACTTTAAAACGAACATTTCGATAAAACTTTTCCAGAGGTAAACAAAAATAGGAAATATTAATATTTTCTTTTAAAACACACGTTTTTATTTAAATAATATTAAAAAATATAAAAATGTGCAGAATTTTTATTTTTTCTTACCAAAGTTTTCTTCTGCTGATAATACAGATTTAATATAAATACAGCTAGGACGAAAGGGGATTTTGTTTTATGTGGAAAATATTACAGTTACCACTAATAGGGAAGGCAATATTTATCTAATTGTTACGAGAATGGAAACATTTCTATTTCATACAAAAGAGGAAAATACTTTGATAAAAATTTATCGCTATTTCTCAAATGGAAATTTGATTATTTAAAATACTTTTTCAAAGTGAAATATTAAAATAAATTTTAATAATTTTCATAAATGTTTTCCAATTCTATATTCTTTGAAGTAAAGTGTAACAGTGTGTATATTTGGAGGCTCGAACATACAAAATTGCATTTAACTTTCATTATGAACCACAGAGAATGTATTAACTTAAACATAGATGTTTAGTCGTTAATAGAAATAATTCCCAGCTTATACTTGGTGAAAAACAAAACAATTGTTAAATTCAATAATATAATAAGTCATAATTTGAAAGTAAACCTGTTAAATCTGTTGTGGCATCTGCATTTGTGTTCCGATATAAAAAAAGAAATTTAGGACGTAGTTAATCGAACATAGGAGCGATTATTTCGTCATGAATCTACAGAAAAAAATATGTCTTCCTTTATTGGAAATCGACTCAACAAAATTTTATGCAACTAACCAGATCTTGCAATTCGGGAAAACGAAAATGTATGTAAAGTTCAAATTAAGTTTTGATTCTTTAAGAAACGAAAAGTTTTTGTTCCATTTCGGAGACAATATGCAAAATTTTATCCCTAAAAAATTGTCATGATATTAATATTTTATTAAAAAATTATTATTATTAGTTTGTGCATTCGTCATCCAATCCCCGTAATAGGCAGGCTTCAGCCGGTAGGCTATCCCTCATGCGATATTAAATCAACGTAAAAAAATTCTTAATGAAACTATGTACTTTGAAAGATTTTGTTTAAAATAACATGATTGAAAATTTATCATTTTATTTTTCAAATCTTTAACATAAAGTTATAAATAAACACATACTTTCTTAAATGATAAATTATTAAAATGCTTTTTATTCATTATATTTGAAAATATCATTAGGTTAATAATGTGTAAATGGATGTTTTCATAATTAATATAATGTAAAAAATTATTACTACCACGAAAAACAAAATTGAGAAAGTGAAATAAGAACAAGTGGTTTCTCAATGATTATGTAAATTCATAAAAATGAATAAGACCGAACTGTTTCTTAGATTAAAATAATTTACAATATTTTAAATAGATATTTAATGATGAAATTCAAGTTTAAGAATCACGGTCATTGTTAGTGAATTTCTGCAAAACACGAAGAACTTCACTTTCTTAACATAAAAGGAAGATTAGAATGATAATTCAGAAACAGGATTAAATCTGCATAGTTAAAACTGGAATTTATTAACTTTTTAGATACTTTCAAAATACTAAATTCACACAGAGATGCCCTACATGTGATGAAGTTAATTATGCGAGAGAGATTTTTACGCAAGAAGCGCCTATCACATTAAAGGATGTTATTTTTTCTGCGTCTCTCTAATCACAAACGTACAATAACATCAATTTAATTTACGAGTTTCACAGTTAAAAAAAAAAAGATTAATTATGCTGGAAAATATTACTATTACAATATGCTAATCGAAATCTACGAATGCAATTTTTAAGCGAATAAAATTGTGCATTAGCTAAAATTATATGGAACATGCGCTTATAAATTTCATGTTCATTAAAGTAGCAGCACTATTAGTCAGAAACATTTAAAATTGTAGAAAAATATACAAAATTTAAAAAATCCTTTAGATATCAAATTTATAATTTTCTTAGTATTTTATCTAAAACAAAAAGAGCATTAATAAACATCAAATTACATAAATAAAATAATTGTGAAATTACTTCAAATAAGTTACTTTATACAAATCAAAAATATTTTAATTGTATTCATATATATATATATATATATATATATATATATATATATGATTGATTTTTCTGTTGTAATTCTGATTACATAATGCGAGTCACATATTAGGAAGTTGTAAGGATATGAGAGGTTAATAAATGACAAAATGTTTACAGAGTAATAAAATAAATTAAAATTTTTAATCTCAATTAAAAACTTTTTAAATAATATATGGATATTAGAGCTATCATTGTAGATGGGAAACTCAAATCTAATCATAAAATTAAATTCATCTGGTCCCATTGATTCAATAGTAATAAAATATCCGTTCAGTATAATAATAACAAAGCATAATATAGGCATATTAAAACTTAATCACTTTATTTTTACAATGAAATACTTGTGCCTTTAAATACTTCACAATTCAATAAAGTAATATTCTCTTTACATATGGTTATACAAGTTGAACGTAAATAAAAATTAATCATAATAAAATTAAAAAAAAAGAAAAAGAAACTAGCCAAAAATTCACCCGTGGTTTGCAGCTACTGTTCATTGGAGGGAGGAGTCGTAATGATAATACAGAAAGTAGATGGTAGGAAGAGAGTTAGACTAGAGAAATGACATATTGAATACAGAATTTTGTCCTTCTCAATCTTGTTTCTCAGAAAAAAAATGGTGACTCTTTTGTCCTTCTGAGGAAACATCCATTCCGACTGTGATGATGTTCAATCAAATTTTCTGGTGGATCCAGCAACCCCAGATGAAGCAAAACTTTCAAATTCTAGAATCCCTTCCTTTATTTTGCGGTATATTTTTAAGGATGTTTTCCATTTCAAAATTTGTTACAATCTTTTAATTGACGATGAATAAATGTTTCACGAGTGCAGCTATTTTTTTCGGCACAATTTGGACTTCTACACATTTCAGAATCTTTTTCCCAAGAACTCATTTTTTATTCAACTGAAAAGTAAAATGGTAAAAATATTTTTCCGTTTTGTTACTAATAATGAAAAGGACGCATGGAATAAGGTTAAAATGATTATATTATATGAATGCATTAATGAAAATTTTTTGTCATGAATTGTTTTCATAATGTTATTTTTCATGGATTAAACTTGACTGTTGAATTACGGTCTCTCTATTGTCAATTTACACACACGGTGGTTAGACTGGGATTGAAGTGGATTCCGAACTACACTAAACCTCCATACCCAAGGCGGGATTTGAAACCTTGAAGACTACTAAACTTAGTTGCCACGCCAAATGTATCACGGCCTATAGAAACTTTCCTAGCTGCTATCAATAAAAACGACGGATCTTTGAGTAGAGTAGTATAAAATCGGCAACCTTTTCACAACGACGCATTTTGAAACAAGACTATCGGGAAGCACTTGAAATTCAGGATGTGGCAACGATTCAGAAACATTTGTTATGACACAAATGTTCCTAATCCATCAAATCTACGAAAACTTAGAATTTTTTTATTCCCTTTATTTGAATACCATAAGAAAATGTAAAAAAGTTTTGTATCCACGTTTAAGAAATGTATATATTCTATTTCAAATTACATAAGAATATTCATAAAATGAAGCTTGACATAAAATCAAAATTATCATTTACCAATTTATTATAAATTTTGGATCCAAGCTAATCGCTAAACATTAAATGGGATGCTTAATGGTTACTTTCGTTTGTGGGTTCGATTAATATTTCGTACATGGACATTTGCAATGATTCGGAATTCGCTTTAATTTGTAGGTAGCCTTGTGTGCAATGGCCACAGAGTGTGATAAAACAGATCATTTTAATTGCTCATCTTTGTTTAGCTCAAATTTTCATTTAAACTTTAAGTTCTGTCAGATTAACACGGTTGTACCAAAAGTGACTAAAATATTTACAGCAACTATACAGTCAAAACTATTATCAGACTAAATAATCGATATTTGTATATCACGTTTGAACAGGATAAATTTGAATTTAGTCGTAATTTTTAAGAGCAAATTTAATATTTTTTGATAATAGTTTTCAGAAAATATACTTAATATAAGGGTGTGGTAGCTTGATTGGGAGACTTACCGAAGACCCTTCGTGTTCAATAATGGCGACCTGAGCTTGCATTACATATCATGGCCGCAGAAATGTTACACTAGTGTAAAAAGGAAAGAGTCAGCTCAGTTGTCCACGTTACTTGTCCACTATTTAAAATTTTACGGTGCTTGTGTCGAATTTCTTCAGCTGGGAGAGTTGGACAAATGGAAAGTTATTTCGTCCCAACACACATGCCTAACCTAAAAGCTGCCAAATACAGACAACTCTAACGACTTAATATTATCGAATTTTCTGTATCCTTCAATTGATCTCACATACCACTCCAGCCGGATAGTTGCGCTCTTGCCTTCAGGTCAAGAGTTCGATTCCCCACCTTAGGCATGGAAGTTTGTAATGGCTCAGAATCCACTTTGAAACTTACGTTTTGATTTAATTACAGTGGACAAAAAAGTATTGGCAATTGTCTATAAAGGATCATATTTGCTAGCAAAGTATGTTTACAAATTATATTTTAACATAGCGATTACAGAAGGAGAAAAGACAAACAAATATAATTTTCATTAAAATATATTAATACACTTAATAAAATACACTAAATTTTCATTTAAATATTTTTTAGTCAAAATCTACGATAAAATCCAAAATTTACATGAGAAAAAAGTATAGGCAAAATTAATTATGAGCGCAAACAAAATCAGTATATATTTAGTACTTTGTATGCATACCTTCTGCATCTATAACAGCTTGTAATCTCTTTCTCATAGAGGGAATTTAGGTATTTGTTGTACTGTTGGGAATTTTGTGCCACTCTTGACGCTTGAGGTTGTCTTTACTTGAAATTTTATGTTTCCTGATTTCTAGATCCAGCAGGTGCCATAAATTTTCAATTGGATTGAGGTGGGGTTTTTAACGGGCGAGGAGCATTGTAGAGTAGCTATTCACGGGTGAGATTCACTGTATGCTTGGGGTCATTGTCTTGTTGAAAAACAAATGATGTTCCCCAGCCAAGATTTTTGGCACTGGTTTTTACGTCATGGCTCAAAACGTCAATGTATGTACATGTTGTCATAATACCATCAATAAAATACAGGTTGCCAACTCCATTAGCTGCCACACAGCCCCAAACTAAAACGCTGCCTTCACTATGTTTTACAGTAGCAGTTAAATGTTACTCTTCCAATTCAGTATTTGGCTTCCTCCACACATATCGTCATCCAGCATTGCCGAAAATATTAAACTTTGATTCGTCGGAAAAAATAACTGTGTTCCAAAATTCTTCAGATAAATTAACTTGTGATTTTGCGAAATCTAAACTCTTCTTTCCTATTTATTTCCGAGATTAAAGATTTCTTTCTAGCTGCCCTTCCATAATAACTTCTCTCATTTAAAACATTCCGCACGCTGGAAATCTTTTGCGAAGTGAAAGCGACATCTCTAGCAATCTGGGGTGCACTTACTTTAGGGTTTTTCTAAACCTTGTGTGTGTGTGTGTTAATAATGACACGTTCTTCTCTTGCGGAAAATATATGAAGTCGTCCACTTGTAGTCATATTTTCTGTTGATCCTGTTTCCTTGAACTTTTTTACAACACTTCTGACAGTAATGACGTCGCTATTAAGACTGGGAGGTAAATGAATTTCAATTTGATCCCGCCGAATATCCTTCGTGATGAGATAGCTTATACACATTCTATTTTGTGGCTTCTTTGTCGTCAGAAGTATGACAACAATATGATTAGCTTATTAATCAAGATGTGTTGTTCATCATTTTTGAGTGATTAGAATACTGACACTAAGGGATTTTTTTTCTTTTTACTCAGCATTTCAAAATTTGCCTTTCAAATCGAGTAGGTTTGTTTGAAATTTAACAACTATTTTTGCGCAAGAGGGCTATATTTAGACTGAAACCTAACATTTAAAGTAGATTCTGAACTACTGCAAACATCCAAACATGAGATGAAAATTAGCCCACGGCTAATAAATCGGGGGAAAAAATCGCGAGACTTTTATGAATTGAATATATATTACAATTAAGAATATCTAATTAAATGATTGATTCTTGATGATGGAAGCCTCTTTCATTAACAAGAATAGCCTTCTAGTTTCATAACATTAAAATTGTTTTCGCTTTTAATAACATACATTTTGTTTAAAAAAAAATTAAGTAACTCACACCATCACTGCTGAAAGTAAAATACTATGACTTATCCCACTGGGATTATTTAGAAAGAGATTTTAGAGTTGAAAAATTAATTTAGAATTTGCTGTTACAAATTAGTACGTACATATATTATTAAAAATTATCTTCAAGATATATTTTCTTTGTATCTCCACTACTGGCCATTAAAATTGCTACACCAAGAAGTCGACATGCTACAGACGTGAAATTTATACGAAAGGAAGAAGGTGCTGTGATATGCAAATGATTAGCATTTCAGCGCATTCAGACAAAGCAGGCGCCAGTAGCGACACCTACATTGTATTTAAATGAGGAAATTGTTCAGCCGGTTCCTAATACACAAATTGTATTTGAACGTTGTTGCCTGGTGAAAAGTTGTGATGCCTCGTGTAAGAAGGAGAAATGCGTACCAGTACGTTTCTGACCTTGATAAAGGTCGAATTGTAACGTACCGGGATTGCGGTTTATCTTATCGCAGTATTGCTGCTCGCGTCGGTCGAGATCCAATGACTGTTAGCAGAATATGGAATCGATGGGTTCAGGACGGTAATACGGAACGCCATGCGGGATCTCAACGGCCACCTATGACTAGCAGCCGAGAAGGCAGGCATATTATCCGAATGGCCGTAATGGATCGTGCAACCACGTCACGAGCCGTGGGTCAAGAAATGGGGTCGCTTGGAAGACAACAAGTGTCTGCACGAACAGTTCGACGACGTTTGCAGCAGCATGGACTCTCAGCTCGGAGACCATGGCTGCGGCTTCCCTTTACGCTGCGTCATAGACAAGAGCGCCTTCAATGGTGTGATCAACGACGAACCTGGGCGCACGAATGGCGAGACGTCATCTTTTCAGATGAATCCAGGTTCTGTGTACAGCATCATGATGGTCGCATCCGTGTCGCATCGTGGTGAACGCACACTGGCAGCGTGCATTCGTCCTCGTCATAATGGCCCATCACCTGGCTTGATGGTATGGGTTGCCCATTGGATACACGTCTCGGTCACCTCTTGTTCGCATTGACGGTGTTTTGAACAGTGCACGTTACATTTCTGGTGTGTTACGACTCGTGGCTCTTCCCTTTATTCGAGCCCTGCGAAACCCTACGTTTCAGCAGGTTAATGCCGGACTGCATGTTGCCGGTATTGTACGGACCTTTCTTGATACGGAACATGTTCGGCTGTTGCAATGGCCAGCACGTTCTCCAGATCTTTCACCAATAGGAAACGTCTGGTCAATGGTTGCCGAGCAACTGGCTCGTCACCAAACGCCAGTCACTACGGTTGATAAATTGTGGGATCGTGTTGAAGCTGCATGGGCATCTGTACCTTACATGCAATCCAATCTCTGTTTGACTCAATGCCCAGGCGTATAACTGCTGTTATTACTGCCAGATATGGTTGTTCTGGGTACTGATTTCTCAGGATCTATCCAGCCAAATTTTTTGAAAATTTAATCACTTGTTATTTCTAGTATAATATATTTGTGCAATAAATATCATTTTGTTATCTGCATTTCTTCCTGGTGTAGCAATTTTAATGGCCAGTAGTGAATAAGCGAATTTTCTTCACTCAATTAATCTTAGAAAGGTGATGCCTGCTCGTGTTTAAACCTCACATGATCGTGATTTAAAATCGAGGTATTTCTAAGTTTTGTCATTTTTGAAAAATTTTAGATACACACAAACTTGTAACTTTAATCTTATCTGTACGCATAAGCAGTATTTTTCACATGGTAAACTAGATTCGTGCTTGACATCACTCACAGATTAGATTCTTGACTGTCAAGCAGTCATGACTGACTGTTCATTGGTATAGACTTCAAAGGGGTAATTACACATAGCAAACTTCTATGAGTATTAAATAAAAATCAACAGTAAATGGCTTTTGATATGTATAAAATAATGTACTCACAATTTCTAAATTTGTTATACCCTGGTAATTTTTTGCCTCTAGAATGTAGCAAATTTTGTATCTTATCGAGCACTAGATCTTTGTATTGTCTGACCATAATTCTATGATTCTTAGTATGTGGCCCGCCCTATAAGCGGGTTTGTGGTGGTAATGATGCGAGTAATTGGACTCACCTCCATGACTTGGTTCACAGGTGCTTGCTGGGTAACGACAAAATGAGAAGCATTTGCCGGACTTGGTGTGGCGAAAGAGTTTAGTTACCCAAGTGCCCACTGTTATAAGAAAAATGAATTTACGAAATAAATATTAAAACAATCTGAAAGCTCAATATTTCTTCTCTGCTGGGGCCGGGCATTGAAACAATTGAAATAGAATTGTTATTTTAAATTTACAATCGTAAATTA
Source organism: Latrodectus elegans (assembly GCA_030067965.1). Classification (NCBI taxonomy): domain Eukaryota; kingdom Metazoa; phylum Arthropoda; class Arachnida; order Araneae; family Theridiidae; genus Latrodectus; species Latrodectus elegans. Next base: position 3,889,297 of record CM057820.1, read on the forward strand.
TTCTTGACCCCTACAACACAAAGCAAAAATCAAAACTTTATTCATATTGTAGTTATATATAAGCGTGCATTTTAATTCTACCTCCAATTTCTATGAATCGGAAAAAGTTTAAATACGCAAGATCATTAAAAAAAAAATAATGATATAAATAATAATTAACATTTGAAAATTGTGTTTTTCTTTCGTCATTTGGAGGTAATAACATGCATTTGTACATATAATAAAAAAAAATTACGTTAAATCTTGATTTCAAAACTTTTTAAGTATGTCAATGTGTGTAAAATAAAGGTTGTTAAATCTAAATGTGTTATACCTCACAGAAAATTATTAAAGTAAAAATTGTTTGTTTCGTCGCTCTACGGTCATTTTTTGCACACGAGGGCTAATTACACTGAGACCTAAAGTTTAAAGTAGATTCCGAACCACTACAAACATCCATGCCCAAGGTGGGATCCGAATCCATGAACTGTTGAACCAAAGTCAAGAGCGCTAACCATTCGGCTGACAGTTCGGCACCAAAGTAATAAAAAATATATAACAAATATATTTTCATTTGTATGAAAGAATAGCCAATTATCTTAATTTGCATTTAAATAGAATTGATATAAAGAAACAGTCTACTATTTGACATTCCTTCAGTGTAGATCTCAACCAGTATTTTTAACAAAAATATTAAACTGGTAATTATGAAATACTGGATTTCGATCTTCCTACCTTTTTCTTGCCACAAATATACTTTTTATTGGAATTATTTTTTAATTTTACCGAAACCGATGAAATAATAGTTTGCGGTTAATTAATTTTATCATTGACTAAAAAGAAGTAGTGGGGTAATGGATAGAGATTCGAATTATGGCTTACTTCTCCCGGATTCAATTGAAATTTATGGCCAACCTATTTAAAGATAATTCCTGGTCTAATTAGTCATCTTGAACAAAAAATAATAGTTACTAATTATTGCAAACTCGATTTATGTTAAATAAAAACTGTTTTTTAATCAGAATTTGTTAATTAATCAGAATTTACCTCTCAGTCTATTATGAATTGAAACTATTCGTCAGTAAATGTTGAACTTGCATTTAATTTGGCGTGTCATCCAACAGTTACTTTACATACTCAAGGATTAACTTTCATGTCAAAGACTTGACCTGATCATTATATGCTATTTTCTTAAAATTACAATATATTTCTCGGCATTGTGTAAATTTTCTATACGATATTTTTTAAACAAGGATATATTAATATACTTTATACCGCGACAGCCTTTCTCTGGAGGAAACTACCTTAGACAGCTGTGCTCAGTAACAACAGCTGGGGCAGTTAAAATATATGTAATGATTAATTGTAACTCGCTTGAATTTATAAATAACTCATTGCAATGCATTCATATTTTAAGATTCATATGCAAAATTCTTTGTGATTTTAAAATGTTATCATTAAGTTAATTTAGAATAATGTTAGTTGCTATATCAATCGGCATGATACCTATGCAATACGAAATATAATCAATTTAATTTATGGTAATACTTTCTTTTAACGAAATGTTAATTTAAAATCAAATTTTTAATGAATGTCATAATTTATAGGTATATTTAAGAGTGAGCACAAGAATGTGAATTGCTTATTGCGTTGAATCTGGCTAAAAGTCCTTAGACTTAAGTTACAGTTTATTTACATCCACACATTTTGTGCCATTGAGCAAGTAAAAATGACGAGGTCAACCCGTCAGCAGGTAGTCTTTCCCACATCATGTCATTCTACACCAGTGAAGAGATTACTACAGAAAAAATATATTGTTTCCACCTTAGCACACACACAATAAGCGACGTAATCGAATATTTTAAAAATGAAAGTATGCAGTTTAATGCTATCAAGCCACTTGGGAGTGTAATTACGTTTATATACGCTCTGAATTCATGATACTGATAATCAAACAGTAGTTTTAATTATTTCCTTCAATATTATTAGTGAGAAATAAAAAAAAAATATCAAATGAAATATTTCCATTTAGTTTAATTTATGTCTATATACATACATTCCTTTTTTAATCTAATCAATAAACTTTCCACTCAAATATATGCAATGGAAAAATGTACTAAACTCACATTTAATAGAAATATTCTTGTTATGGGACAGAAATAAAGACAACATACCAAAGAAAATTTTACTAGAACTAAAAAATTATAAAAGTGCACAATTTTTTAAGAATTTGGATTTATTACTCTTTGACATTATCTTCAGCTTTTAAGATACATTAGAAATTGAAAGAAAATATATATTCAATCAACTTTTAAATATTAATATTTAACAATTGAGTAATAACTTAGGCTTAATATAATTTTAAAAATGTAACAATAACGTATAGCTTTAAAAGTTATTAACATTTTTAAATCATCTACGAAAATAACAAATTTAAAAAATTTGTCCATTATACAGTGCGATGTCACAATAGATCCATTAAATTATATTTTCTTTGAAGATTCAGTAAATATAGTTGCAAGTATTCTATTGTTAATTAACTATTTATCATTTAAGGTTTACTTCAAAGCAATAATTTAAAATCCAAATGTATAGAAAATTTCTACAAACATGATTAGGAAGTAATATTTTAAAAGTAACAAACGTTTATATTAGTATAACAATAAAAAATTTCACATTAATACAAATCTAAAGCTTTAAAACCTATTGATATATATGCATTTGAACCTGTAGAATTTTTTAGCTTAAAAAAAAATGAGTCCTCGTAGAATTAAAAAATTAGCACAAATTATTAATATGAATTAAACGGAAAAAAGTGGTTTTATTATGTCAGAACGATAATATTTCCAAATCCTTATTATTTGATAAATTCTAATGGAAATACATTCTTTCTAATTGCAACTAAATTATAAATTGAGTATAAAGTGAAACACTGTATTCTATGAGATGATGAAGTCAATAAAGTTTTTAATGAGTGTCTCCTGAACGACCAGTATTAATAGTCGCAAAATGTCGTAGCATTACATGATATCTGTGCATGTTTGCCCGCGAATGATTGCCTATACAGCATCTAAGCTTGAGAAAAGCTAAAGCAAATTTACAACTCAAGTATTCCATACTAGTCGCTTCCTATCAGTGTTCCGGCGTATCCATGGTTGATTAATCCAAAGAATGGCTAAGTTATAGAAATAAAAATTGTGGCTTACTTGGACATTGTATTCCGTCCAGTAGAACTCTAATTTCAGTTAAGATTCAATTTGTCTGTCGCATAATAGTCATTTTTGAACATGAGGCCTAATTAGACTTTGACGTACGGCTTAAAGTGAATTCCGAACAACTACAAACATCCAAGCCCTAAGTTGGATATGAACTCACGAACTGTCGAACCGAAGGCAAGTGTGCTAATTATTCGGCTACCAAAAAAATTAGAAAATAAGGAGGCAGGAAAATAGAACTAAGAGCCACCCACACTATTAAACCAAGAAAAACGTCAGTATGAGAAAACAAGCTAGCAGTTTATGCAGAAGAAAGTCCTTTTCACTGTCCTTGAACTCATATCTGACCACTGTGGTATTAATGAAGAAAATTTTGACCAAAAGCACTGTCTCGTAATATTCTGATATCTAAATAAATTATAAGATATCAGAGTATAAAATATAAGATAATATTTTATACTCTGATATCTTATACCACCATTCAAATGCTTTCACTTTTTTAAAAATAAGTTAAATTTGTATTATAATAAAAATGAAATGCTAAGTTCACCAATTAGTGTCTTACATATCCTGTGTTGAATGCACTTTTTTCCACCCCGCTCAGACAAGCGGAAAAGTCTACTTTGAGCCAAGATTTCCTTCCTGCCCGAGACGAAACATTCGTTTCTATTTTCCAATAGGATCGTCATGTCTACATGTACGAGAGAAAGGAATCCTTGTGACGAATAAAAATAAAAATATAGCAAGCTGATAGAATGTGTAGAACGAAAAACAAATCGTAATATTTTTGGGGAGTTTAATCAAAAACGCACTAATACGTATTTTATGGATTGCCGATTTATCTGATGAATTGTAACTTTACATTTTCAAACGTAAATAAATAGGCTTTCAATTTTGGTGACATCAAAAATTTCTAAAAATACATAAAATGAGGGACGAATGTGGTGTTTTTGGAAGAACGAATCAATATGAGGGTGACAACTTTATCTTGTTGACAAAAAAGTATTGTATGAAACTAAAAGTATGGAATTTATTTTCAAAAAACTAACTTTACTTAATTTATTTTTACTTAGATACAATATATTTAAGTATTTTCAGACTGGCTTCCTTGGACATCGATATAGAGCCTTAAATGTCACGTAAAATTTTTTGCAATGAGCCGCAGTTCATCAGGCGTTTATTTTGTCCATTCCATCTTAAGAGTAGCCTTTAGGCATTCAAAACTTTGATATATTCTGCAATCAAGAGTATGCTCCAAGCCACTTTAAACACTATAATGCAATGGGTTTAAATCAGATGAGTAGGTGGGGACACATTTCCACAGCTATGAAATCTGAAAGGTTTTATTGACACCAATCTTGCATTGCTTTTGCTCTATGAGAAGGGGCAGAATCTTGTTGAAGTGTCCAGATACTGTTTTTAAAATCTTTTTGGGCCCAAGGAAGTAAAACCGACTATAAAACTTCATTGCAGTGTATAGTCTTACACATTTTTACGCCTTGATCTGTGAAAACCAAAGAAGAGTTTTTCCAGATTCACAAATGCCTCCCCAAACAGTAACTCATTGTGGTTTTTGCCGACGTTCTACTCTTGTGGAAGTTTCATGACGATCAGATGACCAGTAATGTTCATTTTTTCGACTATAGGATTGTTCAATTGTGAAACATTTTTCGTTCGTTAATATGGCATGCTTCCATGCGCTTTTTGCGGACTTTCAAAGGAGAGCTCAACATCTTTGTAACCGTGTACGCTTATTTTGCTTAGTTAGACTTAAACCATATAAACTTTGAAGATTACAAAAACTAAGTTCTTCTTTTGCAATTTTTCTAACTGATTCTATAACCCTTATTTCTGGCAATTTGAATTAGCTTTAATCTATCCTTAAATAAAGCATTTATTTGTCTTCGTTGGTTTAGCATATCATTTTAAACAAGGAAATAAAAACTGCCTATTTGTTTTACTAACATTAAGATCTCTTAAACAAATGAAATTATTATAAAAAGCTTTGGACATGAATTAAACTAATCAAAAGCAGTACAATTTCGTCAACAGCATAAAGTTGTCACCCTGTATTTTTTGTTAATATAGCGAACAAAGAAATGTGCTTAGTGTACCATGAAGTAATATAAATATTTAAGGAGTATAATCTGGCTGAAGAATTAATTTTGGATGGCGAATTTATTAAGAAGGTGCAAGCGTATTATACCCTAAATTTAGAAGGAAATAAAAACATTTCCCTGTCAAGAGAGATCAATGTAATTCACTGACTTTATTAAAGACGAACTTGCTGAACAAAAAGGGATTGCTTGCAGGAATTTGATTTCTTTTGGTATTGGATGAGAGTGCAAATAAAGGTACTGCTCTCAACAAAGCACCTTCTTAAAGTAAAGGAAATATCGCTGTAACAGATGAATTATTTAGCTTACAATCACTGAACAATACAATCACTCGGTAAGTCTTTATCGTGCTATGAATTTAATAGAAAAAGTAGCTTGTGTTAGGACAAAATGGCAGTGTAAAATTGATGGAGCCAGAGCTTTCAAGTAGGAAAAATGAATGAATGGTTAAAATCTCTAAAACAAATTACAAAACAACACAAAAACAATGATATCTCGTCTTTTATCACATTTTGATTCAGGGGATTCTATGTGGTCTCAACTGCACATAAAGCATGCCGTATGTAGTATGAGCTATATATGCTAATATTGTGAACACAATGCGAGCAATGACGCACTATTGACAATTCTGTGGATGTGGAGGCAAAGTATGAAAACGTAATGAAATACAGTAGATTGAGATGGTTGAACACATCCAACGAAATAAAAAGGGTTTAATCAATGAAGAATGAAATTTTATTATTTTTAGAGACGAAAGAGATACCTCACGGTTTTGTTACAATTACAGGATGCGTGATGCAGCTGATATATTTCAGAAATTAAGTGAACTGAGATAGCAAGTATACGGAAAGGGATTGTGTGGTCGTGCAATACAGAAATTAAAAAGTAATTTAATATTAAAATACAATTATTTTTAAGTGGAATAGACTTTAGTTTAAAAGTAAGCCATAAAAACAATTACCCATTAGTTGGATCATATTGGGTACAAGAAAAGAGAGTTTAAGTAAGGAATCTAAGAGAGTTTAATCTTAAAAATTTCAGCACAAAATTTCGAGATTTAATGTAGGTCGGGTATTTTGGGGAATGAGATTGATGTGGAAAACTTTAAAATTATACTCTATAAATTCCTTACTCAAACTCTCTTTTCTTATACCCAATATGATCTAAATAATATATAATTGTTTCTATGGCTTACTTTTAAACGAAAATCTCTGTTCCATCCAAATAATCTGACATTAATTTTAAATTATGGAAACGTGCCTAATATTGAACCCGTAACATTCCCCAATCATCCATCCAAGTAGCATTAGGTTTTGCGTTTTTGTATTTCATTTAAAGCTTTAAGCACATAAAATTTTGACATTTAATGTAAGTTGGGTATTTTGGGAGTGAGAAATGGATGTGGAAAACTTTGAATGAAATATAAAACGCAATTCCCAATGCTACTTGGATGGATGGATGGGGAGGGTTGAGGGTTTAATATTAGTCTTTTTTCCATAATTTAATATTAAAATAAGATTATTTGGAAGGAATAGATTTAAATTTAAAATTAAGTCATAGAAACAATTACATATAAGTTGGATCTTACTGGATATAAGAAAAGAGAGTTAAAATAAGGAATTTAATCGAGTATAATTTTAAAACACTAAGTACAAAATTTTGACATTTAATCTAGGTAGGGTATTTTGGAGGTGGGAGATGGATGTGAAAAACTTTAAATAAAAAATAAAACTCAATACCCCATGATATTTGGATAGACGTATGGGGAAGGTGGCGGGTTTAATATTAAGCACTTTTCCAGAATTTAAAATTAATGTCAGATTATTTTTGGAGGAATCGATTATAGTTCAAATGTTTCCAATAGAAAAAATTATTTATGAGTTGGATCATACTGGGTATAAGAAAAGAGAATTTAAGTAAGGAATTTAATTCTGTATCATCTTAAAATTTTCAGCTCAAAAGTTTGACATTTAATTGGGTATTTTGGGGTATGAGATGGATGTGGAAAACTTAAAATGAAATATTAAACGCAGTGCTCAATGCTACTTGGATAGACGTATGGGGAAGGTGGCGTGTTTAATATTATAGGCGCATTTCCTATAATGAAGATTTAATATTTATGTCATATTATTTAGAAAGAATAGATTTTAGTTTAAAAATGTATAAGCCATAAAAACAATTACATATTAGTTGGACGTCACTGGGTATATGAAACCAGAGCCTATCAATAACAAATTTAATAGAATATAATATTATAAATGGCAGCACAAAATTTTGACATTTAATGAAGATTGGGCATTTTGGGGTTAAGAGATGGATGTGGAAAAAACTTTAATATTAAATTATAGAAAAACACCTAATTTTAAACCCGCCACCTTTCCCATACGTCTATCTAAGTAGCATTGAATATTGTGGTTTATATTCCAATATTAAAGTCAGATTATACTTTGAAACAATAGGTTTTATTTTAAAAGTAAGACTGTGATACAATTACATATTAGTTGGATCATACTGGGTATAAGAAAAAAGAGTTTGAGATATATAAAAATGTATGAAATTCATAAAGCCCAATTGACGGTGTTTCCAAAAGCCGTTCAACTTGGTTTAATATGAGACAAGTGATTTTAAATTACTTTTGCTTTTATATGGTTTCATGAAAAAGCCCTATTTGCAAAATATTATGTGAATACATCAATATGTTTATGAGGGCGAAATAGTTCCCATTTCATCTCGCATATATTTTGTCAATGATCACTGTAGACAACCGGCTGAGAAATTATATCGATGGGATTTCTCATAATACTTTACTTTTCAAAACAAATGAATTGTTATCATTAGCTTTAGAATATGTTTCAATACTAAATGAACCCAAGCGTTTACCTGTAGACAAGGAATTTCGTATGATATCCATGAAATTTGAAATTCATGATCGCACATCGCATGACCTGTCACAAAGTTGAATATGAAATAACATATTTTTCCTAAAACATATTTTTTGTGATAAAATAAGTACTCTCAGTAGTTTCAAAATGTCATTTAATATCAAATGAGCCCATTCGTTTCTATGTACAATTTGAATTTCTAAAGATATTGAGGATTTTAAAAGTTAATGCTCATCGGAATCCGAAGTCAATTTTGTCACTTGGGAGCTCTATATAAATGCAAATTTTTCTCCAAAAATATATTTTTTATAATAAAACAAACAGCTGCGATAGTTTTAAAATTTACATTCGGTACTAAATACAGAAAATTTTTTCACATACGCTTGACAACAATGAAGATATTTAGAAATTTTTGAAGTGTAATCAATTGATCACCGAAACCTACACTTGAAGTTTTGTAATTTTTCTATAAAAATATATATTTTTCGTAATTAAATAAATGGTTTTACTAGCAGTTAATTGTAATTCATTAATATATCCAACCAATCGTTTCCCTATAGACTATGAATTTTGTAAGATATAAAGGAATTTTTAATTTTATGATATGGCGTCACATGTCCTTTCAAACGGGGCAATAAGAATAAACACATTTTTCTCCTAAAACATATTTTTTATAATAAAATAAAAACTCGCATTATCTTTAGAATGTCATTCAATATTATATTTTAGCCATTCATTTTTAAATACATAGGGAATTTCTAATGATATTGGGGAATTTTGATATTAATTTTCACCAGAATCAGGAGTCACTTGTGTCACTAGGCGTGATATTCAAAAAGATATTTTTTTTATTATAAGACACTTATATTTATTACTTCTTTTAAAACAAATATTTGTCATAGTTTTAAAAGTTTATTTTATAACAAGTACAGGCAACAGTTCTAAAATCTAGAAAGTATTACTTAAAATATATAAATATATTTGCAATTTTACTGAACTAAATTGTCTTACATTAAACAAAAAAGTTCGGCATTTAAAAATGTTCCATCCATATGACCTGGTTTACTTACCTTTGTTAATATATCCTTTCATAAAAAGAGTCTATTTGCAAAAACTTCTATGTGAATACTTCAATAAATTTATCTTATCTATTTATTTTTTCATATACACTTGACAACAATGAAGATATTTAGAGATTTTTGAAGTGTAATCAATTGAACACCGAAAGCTGTACTTCCAAGTTTTATGATTTTTCTATAAAAAATATATTTTTCGTAATTAAAAATAAATAGTTTTAATAGCTGTTAATTGTTATTAATTAATATATCCAACCAATCGTTTTTTCCTATAGACAAAGAATTTCGTAAGATAACGAGAAATTTAGAATTTCATGATAGCGAGTCACCTATCCTGTCACAAGACTGAATATGAAAAAATATGTTTTCCTCCTAAAATATATTTTTTTATAAAAAAAATTACTCTCATTAGCTTTAGAATGTCAGTCAATATTAAATGAGCTCATTCGTTTTTATATACATCTTTAATTTTTAAAGATATTGAGGAATTTTGAAATTAATATTCACCGGAATCAGAAGTCAATTGTGTCACAAGGCGTAGTATTCAAAGAGACACTTTTCTTCTAAAATTAATTTATTCTTTTAAAACAAACACTTATGATATTTATAAATGATTATTTTATAAAATGTACGGGAAACAGTTTTAATATCAAGAAAATATGATTTAAGATGTATAAAAATATTTGTGAAATTCATTGAAACCACTTGTCTCATAGTCAACAAAGTAAATCATGCTTTTGAAAATGTTCCGTCCATGTGTCATTGATTATTTACCTTTGCTGTTATACATGCTGTCATTAAAAGAGTCCATTTGCAAAATTCTACGTGAATACATCAATTAGTTTATGTATGAGAATTAGTTAGCATTTTATCGCACACACACTCTGTCAACGACCCATGTAGACAGCCAGTTTAGAAATTATGTCGATGGGATTTCTTACAATACTTTACTTTTTAAAACAAATTAATTATAATCATTAGCTTTAAAATATATTTCAATACTAAATGCACTCAAAAGTTTATCTATACAGAAGAAATTTCGTATGACATCGAGTAATTTTGAATTTCACGATCGTGCGTCTCATGTCCTTTCACAAGGCTGAATATGAAACAACATTTTCCTCCCATAACATATTTTTTAGAATAAAATAAATACTTTCAGTAGCTTTAAAATGTCATTTTATTATCATGTCAAATATATTAAATGATATCATTCGATTTTATATGCTATGGGAATTTATGAAGATATTGGGGAATTATGAAATTAATGTTCTCCGTAATCAGAAGTCAATTGTGTCACTAGGGCGCACTATTAAAAACCACATTTTTCTAATAAAATATACTTTTAAAATAAAATAAACATCTCTTTTATTTTTAAATCTGCATTCGGTACTAAATACAACAAGAAATTTTAATATACACTTGACAATAATGAAGAAATTCAGAATTTTTTTAAATGTAATCAAATGATCACCTAAAGCAAAAGTTGCAATTAGCAGTTTTGAGGTTTTTCTTAAAATATATATATTCTTCGTAATAAAATAAATTATGTTACTAGCAGTAAATTATTATCAATTACTAAATCCAACCTATCGTTTCCGTATGGACAAGGTATTTCGTGAGATATCAAGGAATTCTGAATATCATGATCGCGTGTAGCATGTCCTGTCAGATGGCTAAATATGGAAAAACATACTTTCCTCGTAAAACATATTTTTAGGATAAAATAAGTACTTTCAGTAACTTAAAACTGACAGTTAATATGAAATGATACTATTCGCGCATTTTCATATACACTAGGAATTTCTAAAGATATTGGGGAATTTTGAAATTAATGTTCTTCGGAATCTGAAGTCACTTGGGCACACTATATAAAACCACAGTTTTCTCTTAAAATATTTTTTTGTATAATCAAATAAAGAGCTCCATTTTTTATAAATTTTCATTCGATACTAAATACAATAAGAAATTTTAATATACACTTGACAATAATGAAAATATTCAGAGATTTTTTAAATGTAATCAACTTATCACCTAGAGCAGTACTTGAAATTTGCAGTCTGGGGTTTTTTTCTCGAAATATATATTTTTCGTAATAAAACAAATAATGTAACTCTTAATTATTAATTAATAAATCCTTCCAATCATTTAATTATAGACCGTGAATTTCGTAAGATATTGAGGAACTTTTAATTTCATGATTAACCGTCATGTGACCTGTCAAAAAAGGCTATAAGAATAAACGACGTTTCCTAAATATATTTTTTATAGTAAAATAAACACTCTCCTTTGCTTAAGAATGTCATTCAATATTAATTGATCGCATTCTTTTCTATATCCAATGGGAATTTCTAAAGATATTGGAGAATTTTGAAATTAATGTTCCTCGGAATCAGAAGTCACTGGTGTCACTAGTCATAGTATTCAAAAAGACACATTTCTTCTAAAGTTTATTTTATAACATGTACAAGAGAAAGTCTTGATATTTAAAAAATATTATTTAATTTCAAAATTTAGTATCTAGAAAATACTATTTAAGTTATATAAAAATATTTTATTTAAAATTCATTCAACCCACTTGTCTTATATTAAAAAAAGTAGAACGGCTTTTGAAAATTTTCAGTGCATAAGACCTTGTTCACTTACTTTTGCTAATATAATTTTTCATGAAGAGAGCTTATTTGCAAAATTCTAAGTGAATACTTCAATAAGTTTATGTCGGAGAATTATCTCCTATTTTATCTCTCACATACTCTGTCAACGACCGTTGTAGACAACTGGTTGAGAAATTATGTCGATGGGATTTCTTACAATACATTATCTTTTAATACAAATTAAATGTAATCATTAGCTGTGGATTCTGATTCAATACTAAATTCTTCCAAGGGTTACCTTTAGACAAGGAATTTCCTATAATATCGAAGAAATTTGATTTCATGATAGCGAGCATATCTTCTCAGAAGGCTGACCATGAAAAGGAAACACATTTTCATTTTAAACATATATTATATAATAAAATAAGTAATCTAATTAGATTTAGAATGCCAAAATAAATATTAAATGTGCCCATTTCTTTTTTATATAAACTGGGAATTTCTAAAGATATTTTGGAATTTTAAAATTAATTTTACCGGGATCAACAGTCACCTATTTAACTTGGACGCACTATATAAAAGCACATTTTTCTCCAAAAATAAATTTTTTATAATATAAATCGCTGCGTCAGTCTTCAATTTGCATTCAGTACTAAATACAGCAATAAATTTTAATATACACTTGACACAATAATGAAGGTATTCAGAGATTTTTTAAGTGTAATCAACTGATTATCTAAAGCAACACTTGAAATTGAATTTGCAGTTTTGAGGTTTTTCTAAAAATATATATTTTTTGTAAAAAAGTAAATTACGTTACTAGCAATAAATTGTTATCAATTACTAAATCCAAGCAATCGTTTCTCTATTGACAATGAATTTCGTAAAATATCGAGGAATTTTGAATTTCATGATCACGCGTCGCATGTCCCGTCACAAGGATGAATATGAAAAATACACATTTTTGTCCTGAAACATATATTTTGTCATAGAAAAACTACTCTCAGTGACTTTAATGGGCTCATTTTATTTTAAATGACATTCTAGTTTTTATATACAGTTGTATTTTCTAAAGATATTTGAGAATGTTGAAATTAAATAATATTTTTTAAATATCAAAACTTTCTCTTGTACATGTTATAAAATAAACTTTTAAAGCTATTCCAAGTGTTTGTTTAAAAAGAAAAAATAATTTTTTTAAAATCTCATTGTATATTACGTGTAGTAACTTATTCTGCTGAACATTAATTTCAAAATTCTCCGATATCTTTAGTAAGTCCCAATGTATATAAGAACAAAAAGGCTCATTTATTATTAAATGACATTATAAAACTACTCTGAACATACTAATTTTATTATAAAAAGTATGTTTTAGGAAGAAAGTTTGTTTGTTCTTATGGCACATTTTGACAGGACATGTGACGCTCGATGATGAATTTAAAATTCCTCGATATCGTGCGAAATTCCTTGTCTATAGTTAAATGGTTAGTAGGACTCAGTAACTAATAACAATTTACAGCCATTAAAATAATTTATTTTATTACAAAAAAATAATTTTTAGAAAAACCCCAAAACTTCAAATTTCAAGTCCTGATCTGGATGATCAGTTGTTTACATTTGAAAATTTTCTGAATATCTTCTGTATTGTCAATTGTACATTAAATTTTTTTCTGAATATAATACCGAATGCAAATTTGAAACTAACGCAGCTGTTTATTTTATTTTGAAAAATGTATTTTACAAGAAAAATGTGTTTTTGTATATTTCGCCTAAGGACATAAGTGACTTCTGATTCCGATGAACATTAACCTTTTAACCGTCTGGGGTTCTTTGAAGAAAGTGCTTCATTTTTGCTTCCTGGTAGTAACATAGTTTTGGCTTTCTGAGTTTGATGCCGAACTACCGAGGTGTAAGGGCTTTTTTCTGCTTCTCTCCTAAATCGGTTTCTGCTGATCGCTGTCCTAGCTGATGACCGTGGAATGCGGCTTGCCCAGTCGACTCCTGTCGGATCTGTCTCTGCTCTCGCCGGCATCTGTCGTTACCTCTTCAGAACCGTCGATGGCGTCACAGGATCTTTCCGGTGGTTGCCGTTTAGATATCTCAGTGCCCGCTTCTTTGGATACTTCTGTGTGTGCTTTAATCCCGGAAATCAGTATGGATTATTGTGATAGTGCCCCAATGATCTGTTTCTCAACCAGGATAAACGTGGAACAATCATCAATGCCTGTCAATAGTGTGTTTGTCAACAGTTGGTGTCCCGACAACAGTGTTTGCGCTCTCAATATTGTATATTCCAGTAATAGTGCTAGAGCCTCTGATGTTATATGTGATTCCCCTATTGCTCCCATTAAGGAATTGGCCAGGTCCAAATGCCCTTTTCTGTGCTATCAAGAAATGTAATGCCGGTTAAATGCAGTGCCTAATGGATGAATTAAATTCGTTTGATATCGTGTGCTATCAAAGGGCTAGTGCCAAAACTGAAGGTTTACATGGCACTAGACCCATGTTTTCCGATAATCAAGCTCTGAAGATATGACATGCTATGTGAAATGTCAAAACACAGTGAGCTTCTGGAAATTTTGCCTACGCCCAAAAACGTTTAATGGAGGGAATAGAAAAATCCAACCCGCAATACCCACGAAATGCCCATTGGATTTTCCAAAATCACCTTTATCAGAAGGCATTAATCGCATCACAACAAATTAAAGTTAAATGCTCCCAATTGGGATATGGCCTAATATCAAATTGTACTCTGCATGATTTTAAGACTTGCGTAAAATCTGTTTTATCTGATAGTGATATAGACTTAGAGCATAATTCAGTTAATGTTAATCTTAAATCTGTAAAAAAAATTAAAAAATATTAAAATAATTAAAAGAATTTCAAAAAACATTAAAAATAAAATTTATTTGTCAATCCTTTCTAATAATGTTAATAATGTTGCCACAGTAAACAAAAGTAAACAAACTATAATTTCTAGTAATAACTCTACTGATATAGATGATAATTTAATAGAAAATGTAAGCAATAGTTAAGGTTATAATCCATCCACATCCAATTCTTATGTAACTTCTAATAATATTGTGAGTAATACTGGCAATGCAAGTGCAACTAGTTACCCAGTAATATGTAGTATACCTTACTATAATGGTAAAATGTTTAATAGCAATACTACTTGTGTTACAAATGTTAAGGATGGTTCATATGTAAATATTGAAAATGGTATGTCATATAATGGAAACAATGATTTAACTAATAATTGTATGTCTATTAATAATGATGTTATTATAGCTCCAAACAATATTTATATGTAAATGCTAACAATGGTAGGATTAATAGTGCGAATAATAGTTTAACGAATAATAATTCTGTAACTGTTTCTAATGATAGTGATGCAAATACTGCTTATTATAATATGTAATTTCCAATATTAAGCACTGGACAGGTCCCTGTGCCTACAACCAATTAAAAATAAAAAAAATGATTAACAGTAATAGTGATGAGAAAGGTTTTATTAGGCCCAGGGAAACAGCAAACAATAAAGCTATTCTGACAGCCTCCCTTACCAATAATAGTAATAAATTTAATGTGTTAGACAATGGTGACTCTATTCAAGAAAACAATGCAACTTCCTCCCAACTTCCTTCAGCAGTCAGCCGAAGGAAAAAAAATTCCACCCATCCTTGTGAAATACAAGGAAACTTTTAACATGATTAATCTAATTAACCAGTTAAAAACTTATATAAATATAAACTTTACTGCAAAACTCTCAGGTGAATATCTGAAGTTTTCCCTTTCTACATTTGATTCCCCTAGAGCTATTACACCTATTTGACTGACAATAATATTGAATGTCTTATTATCACAAATAGAGTTTAAAGATGGTCATTAAGGGGCTCCCCTACTACCTCTACTGATATCATAAAAGATGAACTTATGCTTAGAGGTTTTGATGTTGCTACAGTAATAGTTATGAGAAAGCACAGAAAGAAGGAGCCTATCCCCTGCTTTCTGATCACCTTAATCTCTCAAATGAAATTGTACCAAACATTTATGATTTAAAAGATTCTTTGAACATAATAATTAAGGTGGAAAAATATGTAAACACCAGGCCTGTTCAGTGCTGTCAGGGATTTGGTCACAATTCACGTTCACGGACAAAGTGCACGTTTGCTTTTTGAAGCCAAATTGTGTTAAGCGTGGAGCCAAGCATGCGTCCAGAGATTGCCCCCATCAAAAATTAGACAAACCAAAATGCTGCAACTGTGGAAATAGCCACACAGCCTCCTATGGAGGCTGCTCAGCAAACCCAGCCAATAGAAACAAGAAAACTCCAGTAACTCTTAACATTACTAGTAATTTTACTAAAAAAGGCCTCTCATTTGTGCAGTCCGCCAGAAATAACAATGATTAACAATAATCAACTCCACTTTCATCAAACCCACAACCTACGCTAGGCTTTAGTCAATTTGAAAATCCTAGCAAATACAATTATGCAACTATTCAAAGAAATTAACTCAATTCTTAAAGCCTTTCCTGCACTCCTGCAGGCTGTACCAATCTTAGAACGCACTATTAATCAAACGGACAAAGTGCACATCTTATTAAAAGCCCTAAATATTAACGATACTAATAATGACAATTAAGGAATTTAACAACATTTATTAAGTAATGATTTGGAACGCTAATAACATTTTCACTAAATTTACTGAACTACAAATTTTGTTTCAAACCATTATCCTGACCTTATCCTGGTGCAGGAAACCCACTTGAGTGACTCTTATATGGTCAACATTTCCAATTATGCAGTGTATAGAAATGATCGCACCAACCATCAGGGCGGAACAGCCATACTTATAAAAACAAAAATCCCTCACTCACACATACCAATACCCAGGCTCCATTTGGTAGGAGCCACAATCGTTAAACTGCATTTTTCAAATAGTGTAGAACTAACAGTTGCATCGCTGTGCATCCCCCTGACAATCCTCCTAATGAAGCGCTTTCGAATGATCTAGAAACTTTAGCTTCACTAAGCTACAAAATTATTCTAGATAGCGACTTCAATGCCAAACACCCAAATTGGGACTGCCCCTACAAGAATAAATCTAGACGCGCGATTGCCTCTTTAGTACAAAATACTGAATTCAACATATACAGGCCAGACAAGCCAACACATTATGGACAAATACATGGGAACTACATTAACCTCATGCTCTTCAGAGGAGTCCAATCACCAATGAAACTTTCAACTGTTAAAGACCTCCAATCAGACCACTACCCAATGTTTATCTATTATGGCCACTCCAAACAACAGAAAAATGAATACCACACCACTTACCATAACTGGAATGTTTTTAAAATTGTCATTAACAACTCTCTGTTACCTAATTCATTAAGCCCCATTACTACTGAAGAACAAATTGAAAATAAAGCAGATGAACTAACAAAAATAATACAACAGGCTCTTGAGACCAGTAAACGCCTGAAACCCACCCAGCCACATACAATCAACTTTCTTCCCGAAAACATCATTAACTTAATTAAAACTAGAAATAAACTTCGCAAGCAATTTAATAGATATAAAACGACTGAATTAAAAACCCAAATTAATGTTCTTAAAAGAACCATTAAAAATGAAATTGCTAAACACAACTGCAATAGCTGGTACTCCTATCTCACCAATTTAAATGTCGAAGATTGTCTCTTATGGAGAGCAGTCAAGGGGGAAAAAGAAGGACATTCTCCTCCCCTTACGGACGGCCCCAAAATGGCCATAATAATAACCGACATAATCAATGCCATGGAACTTCTATCCCACCAATTTAAATGTCGAAGATGGTTCGTACTGGAGGGCAGTCAAGGGAGAAAAAAAACAACAAAGGACATAATCAATGCCATGGAACTTCTATCCCACCAATTTAAATGTCGAAGATGGTTCGTACTGGAGGGCAGTCAAGGGAGAAAAAAAACAACAAAGGACATTCTCCTCCCCTTATGGACGGCCCTAAAATGGCCATTACAGTACAAGAGAAAGTAGAAGCGCTTGCAAACTCCCTCGAGGA
The DNA here is from genome assembly GCA_030067965.1 of Latrodectus elegans. Classification (NCBI taxonomy): domain Eukaryota; kingdom Metazoa; phylum Arthropoda; class Arachnida; order Araneae; family Theridiidae; genus Latrodectus; species Latrodectus elegans. The sequence continues at coordinate 3,907,225 of CM057820.1, forward strand.
GCAATTCTAAGAAAGACAACAAACGATAGCACAAGTATTCGTAATGAATCCTGTGTTGACTTCATTGTTACCTCCTACTTCCGTCACAATAATTTTACCCCCCCCCCAGGATACCCAGACGATCAGTGCCTCTGAGGTGGAAGAGGTGATCCAAAAACTAAAACCCAAAAAGAGTCCGGGCTACGATATTATAACTAACAAGGCAATCAAGCAAATTCCGGTTAGTACAGTATGTCTACTCACCGACATAATCAATGCCATAATTAATATTGGACATTTTCTCACATTTTGGAAAAAGGCAGTAGTCATTCCTATCTACATACACGGAAAGAATAGAAATCTACCCTACAGTGACAGGCCAATATCCTTATTGCCAACGATGCCCAAAATAGCTGAAAAGTTCATTCTGAATAAACTGTTAGATTTTAATGCGCAGATGAGCATCATAATCTCTCAGCAATTTAGTTTTCGGAGGAAACTATCCACATCCGAACAATTGCTCCGGGCAGTGGAGAAGATAGAAAAGGGAATTGCCACCAAAAAATCTACTAACAAAGTTTTTCTTGACATAGAAAAAGCTTTAGACCGAGTCTTGTATCAAGGTTTACTATTCAAATTAATTACTTACAACTTCCTCCCACATCCAGATCAAACTATTAAGCAACTATTTATCTAATAGAAAATTTACCGTTAGGTTAGATAATATTTACTCTTTGAAGTCTTGTATCAAGGTTTACTATTCAAATTAATTACTTACAACTTCCTCCCACATCCAGATCAAACTATTAAGCAACAACCTATCTAATAGAAAATTTACCGTTAGGTTAGATAATGTTTACTCTTTGAAGAGCCCATTTTAGCAGGCGCCCCACAGGGATCACTGCTGAGCCCATTCCTATTTAATGTCTTCATCAATGACATTCCGTAGAACCATATACTATGATTTGCCTGCTTGCGGATGACACTGCCATATTAACCACAAATAGCTATCACAAATCACTACACCAACACCTATCAGAACACCTGAAGGTAGTAAAAGAATGGCTGGTTAAATGAAAAATAAAGGTAAACCCGACCAAGTCCCAGGTAGTTATTTTTACAAGAAAGATGTTACCGTATGGAAAGATCGAATTAGAGGGAAGAGAAATTCCCTGGACTAGTAGGGTTGATTACCAGATTAGAGACTAACGTGGAAAGCCCCTATTACTAAAATAAAAAATAAATTCATAACAGCTAAAACTATCACTTATCCCTTGATAGTTAAAAATGTAGTGTGATTATAAATACCTGTAATAATTAGTTAATTCGCTGTTTATTTGTAATTGGTAATCACTGCAGATACTATTAAACATCAATATTATGTTTTAAAAACCAAAAATTTTCAAAATCATTAAAAAAAACGGTTTTATTGCTTTAATATAAACAAATTAAAGAATTTAGACTTAGCATATTTTTAATAATTTAAAAAAAAATAAAAAGCTATCTTAATTGCCTAACAATAGATTTTTTATAGTATTTAGTAACAAATAACAACAAATGAAATTTTGGGGAAAATTTTTGATTAAATTTTTTATATTAAATTCCTCGTACCGAAATATTTTCGTTTCTAATTATGTAAAAAATATCACTCCATACAAGAAAAAGTTCTGTTATTATTTATCTTTTAGTATTTCTTAAATTGTTTTGCACAAATATTAAAATTAATGCGTCTCTCCTATAAATATTTGTTTTTAAAAAGGAGAAAATGGCAAAAATATAAAAACAGTGAAATCTTAACGCTATTGTTTACAACAGTATTCTAATAATTGAATATTAAATATAAAACTTATGTCAATATCACATTTTTTCGCGCTTTCAAATTAGTTCTCCCTTAAATATTTTTTCCTCCACAGAATTATAACTGCTTTGACATGTAAATCATTATAGACAATAAATTTAGAGAAAGATTTATTCTTTTAAAAAAAGTACTTTAGTACAATAATGATTTAACTTCTTTCTTCTTTTGATGGTTATAAATTTAAAATATTTAGATACTTTTGATTTGTTTAATCAAATATTTTTAAATAGTTTTGATTAAAGAAGTAAATATTCACAAAATTTATTCTTATAAGTATAAATTCACTAACCAAAGAGAAATACTTTTTATTGTTCAACAGTATTAATTTTACATTAAATTTATCCTGTTAAAAATACATATCATAATTTATTAATTTATTTCATAAATATAATTTATTTTTTATGTTAGATGCATCTTATTGAAGGTCAAATTATTCTTTTACCGTCTTGAAACACTATGTATGGCTTTTTATTCCTTCAGTGTATATTCGAAAACGAAGTTCAATGACGTAATTCTAATATTAAATAATTTGACCTTCAATAAGATGCATTTGACATAAAAAAGAAATTTTATTTTTGTGATAAATTAATAAATTATGATGTGTATTTTTAACAGGTTAAACTTTATGTGAAATTAATACTTTCGAACTAGACAAAGTATTCATTTCTAGTTAAAGAATTTATGCTTGCAGAAATAAATTTTGTGAATATTTACTTCTTTAATCAAAAATATTGTCTTAACGCTATTGTTGTAAACAATAGCGTTAAGATTTCATTGTTTTTATATTTTTGCCATTTTCTCCTTTTTAAAAACAAATATTCATAGGAGAGAAGCATTAATTTTAATATTTGTGCAAGAGAGTTTGAGTAAGGAATTTTATAGCATATAATTTTAAAAATGTCAGCACAAAATTTTGAAATTTGATGTTTGCTGGTTATTTTGTCGGTGGGAGATGGATGTGGAAAACTTTAAATGAAATGTAAAACGTAACCTATTTGCTACTTGGAATGACGTATGTTGAAGGTAACGAGTTTAATATTAGGCACTTTTCAATAATTTAATACTAAATTCAGGTTATTTGCAAGGAATAGATTTTAACTTTAAAGTAATCCAAGAAACAATTACATATAAGTTGAATTATACTGGGTGTAAGAAAAGAGAGTTTAAGTAACGAATTTAATAGAATATAATTTTAAAATCTTAAGCACAAAATTTTGACTTTTAATGTTTATTGAATATTTTGTTGGAGCGAGATGGATGTGGAAAACTTTAAATGAAACGTAAAATGCAACCACTTTGCTACTTGGATGGACGTTTCGTAAGGTGGTGGGTTTAATATTCCCTACCTTTAAATAATTTAATATTAAAATCAAATTATTTGGAAGGAAATTATAATTAACGTAAAAGTAAGTCATTGAAACAATTACATATTATTTGGATCATACTGGGTAAAAGAAAATAGATTTTAAATAAGGAATTTAATAGAATATAATTTTAAAAGTTTAAATACAAAATTTTGCATTTAATGTAGGTTGGGTATGTTGGAGGTGAAAGATGCATGTGAAAAATTTTAAATGAAATAAAAAGCGCAAAACCTAATGCTACTTGGATACATGAGTAGGGAATCTGGTGGTTTTTATACTAAGTACTTTTCCATAATTTAATATTAAAATCAGATTATTTGGTGGAAATAAATTATAGTTTAAAAGTAAGACTTAGAAAAAATTACAGATTAGTTTGATTATACTGGGTATGTGAAAAGAGTGTTTTTAAGTAAGGAATTTAATAGAATATAATTTTTGAAAATTTTAAGCACAAAATTTTGGCATTTAAAGTAGATTTGGTATTTTGGATGTGGGAGATGGAAGTGGAAGCCCTTAAATGAAATGTAAAACGCAACCCCTTTGCTATCTTGATATGCGTATGGGGAAGTTAGCGGGTTTGATATTAGGCACTTTTTCATAATTTAATATTAAATTCAGATTATTTGGAAGGAATATATTTTAGTTCAAAAGTAAGACTTAGAAACAATGACATATTAGTTAGATTATTCTGGTTGTAGTAAAGAGAGTAAAAGTCAAAATTTTGTGCATAAGTTTTTAAAATTATATTCTATTAAATACATTACTTATAATGTTCGTTGGATATTTTATGAGTGCGAGATGGATGTGGAAAGCTTTGAATGAAATACAAGACCCAAAAGCTAATGGTACTTGGATAGAGGTATGGGGAAGCTGGATAGTTTAATATTAGGCACTTTTTAATAATTTGATATTAAAATCAAGTTATTTGGAAGGAATAGATTTTAGAAGAAAAGAAGGCCAAGATACAATTACATATTATTTGGATCATACTTTTATAAGAAAAGAGAGTTTAAGTAAGGAATTTAATGGAATATAATTTTGCAGATTTCATCACAAAATTTTGGCATTTTATGTAGGTTGGGTTTCTTAGGGATGGGAGATGTATATGGAAAACTTTAAATGAAATATAAAACGCAATACGCAAAGTTACTTGCATAGACATATGTGGAAGTTGGCGGGTATAATATTAGGCACTTTTCAATAATTTAATATTAAAATCAGATTATTTGGAAGGAATAGATTTTAACTTAAAAGTAAGCCAAGAAATAGTTACATATAATTTGGATCATACTGGGTATAAGAAAAGAGAGTTAAAATAAGTAATTTAATCGAGTATAATTTTAAAACATTAAGTACAAAATTTTGACATTTAATGTAGGTTGGGTGTTTTGGGGGTGGGAGATGGATGTGAAAAACTTTAAATGAAAAATAAAACTTAATACCCCATGCTATTTGGATAGACGTATGGGGAAGGTGGCGGGTTTAATATTCAGCACTTTTCCAGAATTTAAAATTAAAGTCAGATTTAAAAAAATGTAAAATTTAAAATGTAGGAAATTCTCAGTTGGGATAGTCTTTTTCAGCAAGGAAACTGGGGTCGTTAAGCCATAGTTCACTTTCAATCAGTTTATTGGGTTCCATTCCGCTCGAGATAAGGTCAGCAGGATTGTCCCTCGATGACACATGACGCCACCGATGAATCTATGTCAAGTCCTGTATTAGGGAATCTAGGTTGGCAACAAATGTCTTTAGCAGGTAAGGCTCCTTCGGGATCCACGAAAAAGTTATCATGGAATCACTCCAAAAATGGATATTCTTACTGCAGTCTTTAAGAGGTAGAGCATCTTTAACTTTTGTAATCAGCTTCGCTAAAAGAACTGCTGCACACAATTCCAACCTTGGGATTGTAGCTGTCAAGGGGTCTCGTAATTTGCTACAAACCGAAGTCACTTCAGAATCTCCAGTCTCAGATGTTGATTTGCAATAGATGACACATCCATACGCAGACTCAGATGCATCCGCAAATCCATGAAGCTCAACGCGCATTGATTTGTCTATCATAATGCATCGCTTAAATTCAACAGTGTTGATCGTTGGCAAAGTTTCAATAAAGTTCTGCTATTGCTGGGCTTCCATTGCAGGAAGGGCATCACTCCACTCTAGATTTAAACACCAAAGTTTTTGCAAGAAAATCTTTGCTTTAGTTATCACTGGACCCAAAAAGCCAAGGGAATCAAGAGTTCTTGCAATTGTATAAAGCACTGATCTTTTCGTTGGAAGAATTGCACTCTCAAGATGTATTTGAAAAGTGAGATGATCTGTGCTGTGTCTCCACAGAACTCCTAACCCCTTTGTCTCTTTCTGAAAATCGTAGTCATAATCAAAACCTGTCTTCAGAATTATTACTACACCACTTGTGTAGCGTCATTCCTCCACTCCTTAGGATATACTCCAGTTCAGTTTGAAACTGCTTGGTTTCAGTTATTGTGGCAGCTCCACTAAGCACATCGTCCATGTAAAAGTCTCTCTGTAGGACGGGTGATGCTAGGGGGTACTTCTCCCTTTCATCTGAAGATAGATGAAAAAGCACTCTAATTGCAAGTTATGGTGCACTAACTGTGCCATACGTAACTGTTTTGAGCTCATAAGTTTTAATTGGTTTATTCACTCACTCTCTCCAAAAAATTCTCAAAAGTTTAGTTTGATTAGGATCAATTAGAATCTATACATTTGTTTAATATCTGCTACAAAAGCATAAATGCGTTTACGAAACCTTATCATTATTGAAAAAAGATCCTTTTGTAAAGTACCACCATTAAATTGTAAGGAATTAAGTGAATTTCCTAAAGTTGTTTGAGAAGACGCGTTAAATACTACGCGAAGTTTTGTAGTACTTTTATCAGGGCGATAAATACCTAAATGGGGTATATAATGCGTTCCTACTTCTTCCTCACAATCTGGAATTTCTGTCATGTGACCCAATTTCTCATACTCGCTCAAAAATTCCTTATATAATTTTAAATACTCAGGCTCTCTTAAAAAATGATTCCATAACGAATTTAATTCTTTTAATGCAATTTCTTTAGATTTACCTAAACACTTTGGGTCTTTTTTTAAAGGAATTTTAACTACATATCTCCCGGTACTGTCTCTTAACATTTCTTTTGAAATGTTCTTCACATATTATTGTTTCTTTATTTTTAGAAATTTTAGTTTCAACATTTTCTATCTCCCAAAATCTCTCTATTGCTTCATGTAAAGCAGTATTATCCTTAATTATTCCGCAGTGCACTTTTTCCTCGATTGCAGTGGGTAAGCTCCTACTAACAACACAACCGAAAACGGTATTTTGAAGAACCAAATCACTATTTATAGGAAAAATCCGATCTGGACGTAATAATTCGTAAAATATTTCAGCGCCTAAAAGTAAATCTATAGAACCTGGTTTATTAAAGTTTTTATCTGCTAATTTTACATATTTTAACTCTGGTGCATTAACCATAAGCATCTTTGATGCATGAAATCAGTAATTTTAGAAACAACTAAAAATTCAACTTTTTTTTTTTAATTTCCCTCTAAATTAGAAATTGTAGTTTTAGCAACCAATTTAATTGTTGTGCATGTATCACCTATACCACAGACTGTCAAATTTGTTTTATTTCGTTTTAAGCCTAAACTATTTGCACAATCAGTCGTTATATAATTATTCATTGAGCATGTATCACCTATCTATCACCATGAGCATCTATCACCATGTTGTGCATGTATCACCTATACCACAGACTGTCAAATTTGTTTTATTTCGTTTTAAGCCTAAACTATTTGCACAATCAGTCGTTATATAATTATTTATATAATTATTCATCTAAAATAGCGCGTAATCTGCAAAAATTTCTTCCGCGATTTCTTAGCAAGCAATTCACCGTATTAAGCAAAACAGTTTTAGACAGATTTACGACTTGCGTAAAAAGAACTGGGTTGTTTAGGGGCTGGGTTGTTAGTAAGGGAAGATCGGGGCAAATGGGGAAAGTAAAGACTTTTCACGGGGGGCCGATAAGGGTCGGTTAACGCTTTCACTTTGTGCAGGCAGTAACTCCTCAGTTCTTGGAAAATGCAAAGAGTAATGATGCCGCCTTTTGACTACCTCTCTGACATAAATAACATGAAAACCGCTATTTGCAGTTACTTGCTTGATGTTCACCAAGGCAGTTAAAGTAATAATTATTTTTCTTAACTACCTCAACTCTATCTGAAACAGGCAAAGCCATATAACTTTTGCATTTATATAAGGGATGATTTTCCAAACAAAGAATACATTTTGCATTCGTAAAATCGGATAAAAATACTCTAGAAATATTTCTTTGATTTGCGGGCTGTGTTTTCGAATTTACTAGTTTATGTTCTACCGTTAGCGGTTTCCCTCGGGATGCATAAGATAAATCAATTTCTTTTGCTAATTGTATGAGTTCAAACCAAGTATCTGACTGTTTAATACTGATATGAGCAGTTGTTTCTCTATCTAATGTTTGAAATATTTTATCGGATAGAATTAATTGCTTTAATTTTGCAAAATCAGACATTTTCTCAATTTTAAGTAGTAATTAAAACTTGTTGTTAAGTGCGAAGCGAACTGGACATGAGTTTCATTTGGCTGTCTTATTGTTTTTCTGAATTACTCTAAACATGATAGTGGTGTGGGCTCAAATTCTCTGAGAATAATTTCTTTAAATTTTTCATATCTTCATCGCCTATGTAAGAAATTACATTCAATGCTTTCTCACCAAGAAAATTTAAAAGAATCTTTGCTTTAAATTTATTTGAAACATTTTTGTTACAATACTCTCTCCAAAGAAGTAAAAAATAAAGTCTGGTTTACTCGGTATTTTAATCGTTAATGTTTCAATGCTTTTTATTAAGGAATCTAAAGAGCTGCAGTCCTCAGTTTTATTTTCTGGATTAGTTTCTACAATTCTTGAATCTACTCTCAAGCGTGTTAATTCTAATTCAGCTTTTATTCTCTCTAATTTCATTTGCTGTAATTGCAACTCTGCTTATTTTTCTCAATTATCTCTAACTCTAGTAAACGGTTCTCTTTAATATATTTTAGGAGATCAGCCACATATTCAGGCTCATTTTTAAATGTGACATTATTCTTTATAATGTTCGTTAACTCTACAATTGTCATTTTATCAGTAATAATCTCTCCTAACTCCGTAGCCGCAACTTGCAAATCAATTTTATTCACGTTTTTTAACATTTTGAAAACGGAACTCAAAACTCAATTTTGAATTTATATAATTAAGTTAATCAACAACACAAACTATAAAAATAGTTATTAAGCTCAACACAATTAATTTAAATAGATAATACAAACTATCCCATGGGAGTGAATGACCATAAAAGCTCAAGCACATACTTCATAACAACAGGTACCGCTCTCAAACACAGTTGGGTTGTTGATATTTACTCATTCTCGCACTCGTTGTAGCCAGTAATGCTCCTGCTTATATTGTATTTCACTTAATTTTTTCATATATTCTGCGTAATATCTTATTTTATTTTTAGATTTTAAATCAATGCGAATATATTTCATGTATGTAAGTTGTATATATGAACAAAAATCAGAATCATTGGATAATCTCCATTAACAGCAATAGTACCTGATTGAATTAAGAAGAGCATTTATAAGTTGTACCACCAAAATTTGAAATATTAATTATAAATTGCTCCATATCAAGAAATATAGTTTCCTTATTTTAGTTAAACTGTTTCAGAAGATTTATGATTCAAAATATTTTACATCGAAATATTGTTGTTTTATTTTTAAATCGAAATATTAATCACTCTATTGCATTTTGAAATATTAATACTAATTTTGTGAATTATATAGCAGTAAAATATTTTACACGAATTGTGTTGTTTTAACATATAGAAATTACAGAAATTTTAGCCATTTTCTTAAAAAAAAATCAGTTTGTCTGGAAATAATTTGACATATTTAATGCATCTAATAAATGTAACTATACATTTTACTATGTATTGCCAAATCTTTAACGGAGTTACTGTTATTGAAGGCCTCTTTCAGACGAGACGACTTTTATCTCGTGATGAAAAGTCGTCCGATATTTCATCGTGACAATCATATTTTACATTGAACGACTTTTATCGTGGACGATATTCCACGATATATAAAAGCTTCAATCTAACTTGAATCATTCTTTAGCCTAGAAGGAGGGTTACCCATGAAGGATTCATAATCACCTTTATTATTATGAATTCAATTAGAATATTATTAGATGCCTATAATATTATATCTGTAATGAAATATTATCAATATTATATTTTATTAGTTATAAAATGGGTGCACTCCATCTTAATTCAGTATATGCCAACAGTATAAATCTTGAGCATAAAAAAAATAACACATAATGACTAGAATATATAAGTAACACTAAACTATTAAATTATATTTAACATCATAATACTGTCCACGTTCACATTATTAGTACTTTGCTATTGCTTTTTACTTTTAGGAATATTAAGTATAATAACCATTAATATATAATTTTTATATTAATTATCTTATAATGCAAAAAATCTGATTTATGTTTCAATTTTAATTCATGAACAATGTTAGTGAAAATGTTAAGAATTTCCATCGCGCCTAATAGAAATTTCTAGAATAAACACTAAGTTTACACAAAGAAATGTCCACCCCTGGCTGTCACCTGTCGAAGGTGGTATATTTGTGGCAGTCCTGACTTTATAAATTTCTTTAGATGTGTCCCATAAGACAGATCACGCTTCTACAAGAGAAATTAATATGTCCGTGTTTATTTCTTCACTAATTATGCCCTTCAAATTACAATACTATTGTTTTCTTTATAAATAACAAAATATTATACCTTTTTCATTTAAAATATTTGCTAATCCACCCCAAAGTACTTCCCATTCGCTTAGGAATAATCATTTAGCATTTAGGATCGTTAGGAACGTAGAGGATTAAACATACGTTGATAATTACAACTTTTTAGTTTAAAAATGCTAAAGTTTACATTGTCCTGAAACGAAGGAAGCAAACATAAATGCTAACTCCTGCATGTTTCAACACACGTTCAAATGAAAGGAAATGATAATATTTCAAATCGACTGATGCCATTTATGTAAAACGTAGTAAAAAATTCGATAATTTTATAACTGACGTGAGAATTATAAAAAAATTCTTAATCTTTATATTTTATTTTGACATGTAAAGGGCCAAAATTATATTGCCAGTTTAACAATTCCACCGTGCGTTTTTTTTCCCTTTGATCAGTATGAAAAAAAAGTAACTCTCTCTAATTTTATGTTAGGTAATAATAGTTCTTTGATAATAATCCGATTAAAATAATAAATAAAAATAGTATCCCTTCTTTGAATAATAATTTCATAACTTAAAGGAAAAACTATTTTGAAAAAAAAATTACTTTCTAACGCTAATTGATATTCATCTTCTATTTTAAATATATATGTAAATTGAAATCCAGAACGAAAGCAGCTAGCAGTTATTAAATGGTTTCATTTTTAAGAGAGAAAATAGATAGTTTATGCATTTATATATATATATATATATATATATATATATATATATATATATATATATATATATATATATATATATGTACGTTTATACCGCCCTCCAGAAGATTGCAATGATGAAAGTTGGTTTAAAGATCGGCGCTATTTCATTCAGAAATCGTTGAGTATTCCTTTAAATTTGAAAAGGATGTCTTCAGTTGTTCGGGCACACTTTTATCTGTTGGTCCAGTTGGCTAATCATGTCTTCAATTTTTAAGTGTAGAATTTTATAAGTGCGAAAAATGATTAAGTTTATGAATTCAAAATGTAGATACTCGCATGAATGCATGAATATGTACATATATATTTATATTTATCTTAATTCTTTATACTTTTAATAACTTTAAATTTCTTTAATTTATTTCGGAGCTATATAACAAATCATTAAAATTTGGAAACATAAAAGGAACAACAAAACTCCTGCAACTAAAATGTAGTCAGATTGTTAAAAAGTTTAACCTGCTATTTTGCAGCAAATTTCTTTAATATATTTCTGTTAGAGAATAAATTCAACACTGCAATTTAGTTTTAGCTTTGGACTCAACTTTGCCAAGTGTCAGTAATTGGAAAATCCTTTTCTTTGCCAACTGTCACTTAGCAAAGAAAATTATTTTTCTACAAATCATTTGGAAAATTGTAAGAAATTTATAACGTATTTAAACATAAAATTAAAAAATATAGTTTTTGTGGAAATGGATTAGCTCAATTTTTTTTGTTGTTTTCATAACTTTGCTCTAAGCAATATATTGTTAAACTGAAAAAATTACGTCACACATCATTTTAAAGATATTATTAGTTTCACATCAGTGTGATCACTGTTCATATAAATTTTCAAAATCAACTTTTGTTGTGTGTGTCAGTTTTAATGACTCAAAGTCCAAATAAGGACAAGCCGCGCGCTTTGTTGTGTTGGGGAATAAGTATTGAGCTATTGATTGCTTCTGGATGCATAACTATTGACGGACAATATTATTAGCATTTTACTACGCACCACTAATTTACTTTGAATGAAAAAATTAAAGATGTATAATGACAGACACGAAGAATTTAAGGAAATTACTTTAAATCAGAACTTCATTTTGTACAAAAAGGGTGTAATAAGGATTAATTTTCAAAATGAATTAGGAAGTAATTAGGATTAATTTTCAAAATGATTCATTTTTTATCTTTAAAAAATACAATTGAAAACTATTTTAAATTTACAAAAATGATGACAGTTACAAATGCAATGACCATAATCTGGAAACCATTTATTTAAATGCTTTTATAAAAATTTACTCTAACTCTATTACCAAATTATATTAAATCCAGGTAATACTAATTACAGGTTAATTTAAAAATCGAAGCATCTCAAAAATGAAAAAATAATTTTACTATTGTGTCTTAAGAATAAAGTTTATGGAGGAAATTCTTATTCTTAAGAATTTCCTATATAAGTGTTGCAGTGAAAACTATTAAATGTATAATACTCTTTTATTCTTGAAGTAGGATTAAGGCAACAAACTGCTTGTATCAATACCATCCTGTAATTTTTGATGCAATGTTTAGCATAAAAATGACAAAATTTAAATTTTAAATTAAAATCCTGAATATTTTTTCCATTATTACAATGTTATTATTGTACATCATTGTAAAATACCATATGTTGTAATATTTACTACGAAATCTATTCTTTCATATTTTAATTTATTTCCTGACTTAATATATTTTAACTTGGAACATGGGTTCTTCTTTGTATTCAGTTAGTATTAAATAATTGTTTTGCCTTAAGACAACGTTTTCTCCTCCAAGCATTGAATACAAAGAAATTGACGGAATCAGCACTTTTTTTACAGCTTTCCATTGGCTGCTGTGAAGAGCGGATTTGCATGAATGCGCTGATATTGTCGTCTGAAAAGTTCTCCTCATTTCTTCCCTGGACGCCAAAACGAGCAAGGTTCTGAAGAGAATGTTCTTCCGTCAGACTGAACTCCGTAAGTAAAACCCCATTCGCCTACTTTGAAATTGGATATTTTTTGTGTTCTTAATTTTTTAAAGTTAATTACAAAAATTGTGGTGTATTGCTTTCTTTATTAACTGTTGTACTGTTCAATACTGATAATTGAGTAATATTTTCTGGTAATTCTGAAATTTTAATTACAATAACATACTCTATCTAATTTACAACATCTACTAAAATTCCTTTTGTAATTTTTTAGAAAAAATAATCCTTTTTATTTTAATGATAATTATTGATAATAAAGTATGTGCAGTGCGAATAGTTTTTAAAGCTTTTTTACAGTTTTTGCACACTACATAATGGAGTCCAGTTTAAGTTACGATATAGTTAGGTTTATTTTGTTATCATTCCATTTTTTTAGTTGATAGAATTAGAACATTAACTACCGTACGAAAGGAAATAAATTATAGACATAAGAATAAGTAAATTAATTGATTATTAATTCGAACTATTATCTTTAAATTTGCAACTTATTTAATCCTTTATTATAATTAAAAATTTCATTAAGTTTTTCGGTCTAAATAAGTCAAATGGAAATTCTGAGAATAATTTATTAAGTTGATATTTAAAATTAGATATTAATTCAGTGGTTTAATTTTCATAATAATTTAATTAGGTATATAAAAAATCGAATTAAAATGTCTTATTATATACTAAGTTATGAATATTTCACGAAGGAAATTTTTATTAATTAAATATTTCAATCATTAAACATTTCTTTAAATAACGATTTTTTTTGCCCATCAAACTTATTTCATTAATAATCGGCATGAAGCTGAAATAGAAAAATAAAGAACTTATCATTGACACTAATTTAATATAGATGTTTGATGTGGACTAAGAAATAAATTAGCTGTCCATTAATTTTATTTTACGATTTTTATTAATCATTAAATACTAAATCAGTTATTCATCAAATGGCTTATACAAATGCAAAATATTGAAATTCAAATGAATAAAAAAATAGATGAAAAATAATTTTTTCGCTGTTTGTATTTATCGATAAGGGTAATTTCTCAGTAAATATTTCATCATTCTTAAGAGTAATCTGCTTAAATTGTATAAAAATTTTATATTATACCTTATAATTTAGAGAAAATTACTTTGTACAATTTACAATGTAACATTAAAACGTATAATTTTGAAGCAAAAATACTATTAAATTATTTTGCATTTTTTTATTAAATTTAAGTATTTCCCTGAAAATAGATTGCTGTTAATACATATTTGTAAATTGATGTTTTCAATATTTTTTATCTTTTTTTTATAAAAATTAGTATGGAATGGATTAATTTTTATAATCGGAATTCATCTGAATGATTATAAAATTATTATGGTGTTTAATTAAAAAAATTGGGTTAAATTTATGCATGGTTAATGAGCGATCAATTTTAATCATTAAAAGTGTATTAAATATATAAATCTGTATTATTAGTAATTAATTGTTTGGTTTAAATACCATTCTTTTTAATTTTATTTAATTTGAAAATTTATAGGAAATATGCAATTTTATACAACTTTGTTGTTTTTTATAGCATTATCCCCAAATTAACCTAAAAGTGCACTCCTAGGTATATATTTTACATAAATATGTATATATACATAATATATATGTATATATACATGTACAATATATATATATATATATATATATATGTGTGTGTGTGTGTGTATGCATTTCTTTTCTACTTGGTGTTCGAATGCAGTTTCAATCACTAATTATATTCGTTTCTAAAAAATTTCACTAATTATATTCGTTAAAAAAAAGTCTCAAGATGTATAAGTCGAGAAGGTAACCGAATCGTTAGCGCTCTTATCTTTGCTTAAACTGATCGTAGTTTCGAATCCTACCTGGTCGTGGATATTTATATTGGTTTAGAAACCATTTTAAATTAACACAGATTAATTTGCCATTGGGCGAGTAAAATAACCATGGTTTGACAAACAAACTGAGCCAAATTCTTACTGCAAAAACTTACAGTGAAATTTTTAAATCTTAGAGAAGTGCATTTATTTCAAATTGAAAACCAAACCTATATAAAAAAATAATTATTAATGCAAATCTAATTTAAATTTTTAATCTAGAAAGTTTGAAATGCCCACTGGAAGTAGTTTGTTCTTAAGATTTACATTTTTAGAAGTTCAATATGAATTAGTGAAGAATATTATGAAAATGTATTATTAATTATTATTATTATTGTTTAAACAATTGCCATCATTAAAATGGCAATATTTTATTTTATTTAATAAACAATTGCCATTTTAATTTAAAATTTTATCTCATAACCACTTAAGTTAAAATAGATATTGTAATCGTCATTTTTGTATCATTGGTGAAATATTCCAATATATGAGTAAATAATTAATTCTTTTCTAGTACTTACTATATAAAGATCTTTATTAAAAAATGTAATTTTCTGTGATCTAGATTTTAGAAGTTTGCCAAAGTTTAGATTTTTCTCAGAAAATTCACTCAGAAATAATTTGCATTACAATATTTTACCTTTTATTGATAATAACTGATGGAGTAAATATCCAGATCTTTTTATGTATCTGTATTAAAAATAAGGAGTTTAGTTTTTTCACAAACTTTTACTGCTTTGCAAACTGATATCTTTAATATTCAGATCTGCATTACCATTTATAGGTTAAGAATCTAATATTTTCAAATTTTAGCTTATTTTACTTTAAATTTAAAGTAAAATAAGGCGAAATTTACTTTAAATTTAGAAACTTAAACCATGTGTATTTCATTCATGTTTGGAAATGTGTGTGTGTCTTGTTCGATATCTAATAGTTCATATATATAAAATGAGCACTTTTCTGGATAACTATTAAATCAAACATAAGAGGAATTTGTTGAGAGAAATATCTACTTGTGTTATAATTTTAATTCGAAATTAAATAGTAATATTTTCCTAAGTCATTTATGTTGACTTTTTGTACTCACTTACAAAATGTGTTATTTTTCAACTTCGGAAAATAATGTAATGGGTGTAAATTTTTTCTTTAAAAAACAAGAAAAGCAAGATTTCTAATTTACAGTTAGAATTTCTTTTAAAACTTAATTTTTATTTTGGAGACGTTTTTTGATCATCCGTAAAGTAATTCATTTTCTTAAATAGGAATTTTCGACTAGCTTCCATTCTCTCTCAAAGATATTTTATTAATTATATACTTTAATTAACTTTTGTTGTAATAAGTGGTTAGTAATTTATTCAAAGATCAATTACTTTTGCATATTTTTTACTAAATGACTTTGCTTTCGTTCTTGCAAATATTTTTCTCATTCTTAGTTTACGAGTAAAATATAATTGATTAATTTATTAAATTGAAAACATACTTAACTCTCTTTTCTGTTTTATTGTTTATAAGCAAAATTTTAGAGTTCATTTAATTTTAATAATATAATTTATTACATTTTGAAATTTGATTTGTAATTTCAATATTTTTTATGGAAATTGGAAGTAACTGATTTTAAACTTAAATACATTAGTTATTATATTTAGATGTGAGGAACATTTAATCAGAAATTTATGTATATTTACCGTATTTCGATTAATTTAAACGTTTTAAAAACTGTCTAAATTAATAACATATAAACTAATAATTTTATCATTAACATTATTTATATTTCATATGTCTCTGCTGTGAAATCAAACCCGTGAGCTCAGCCAATGACATTTGAGCTTCACTCCACGGGGTCCCTGATGTGCAATCAAACCCGTGAGCTCATGCAACGACACTTGAGCTTAACTCCTCGGGGTCCCTGACGTGCAGTCAAACCCGTGAGCTCATGCAATGACATTTGAGCTTCACTCCACGGGGTTCCTGATCTGGAATTAAACCCGTGAGCTCATGCAACGACACTTGAGCTTCACTCCACGGGGTCCCTGACGTGCAGTCAAACCCGTGAGCTCATGCAACGACATTTGAGCTTCACTCCACGGGATCCCTGATCCGGAATCAAACCCGTGAACTCATGCAACGACATTTGAGCTTCACTCCACGGGATCCCTGATCCGGAATCAAACCCGTGACTCATGCAACGACATTTGAGCTTCACTCCACGGGGTTCCTGATCCGGAATTAAACCCGTGAGCTCATGCAATGACACTTGAGCTTCACTCCACGGGGTCCCTGATGTGCAATCAAACCCGTGAGCTCATGCAACGACACTTGAGCTTAACTCCACGGGTCCCTGACGTGCAGTCAAACCCGTGAGCTCATGCAACGACATTTGAGCTTAACTCCATGGGTGTCCGTGATGCGGAAACAAACCCGTGAGCTCATGCAACGACACTTGAGCTTCACTCCACGGGGTCCGTGATGCGGAATCAAACCCGTGAACTCATGCACACGACATTTGAGCTTCACTCCATGGGGTCCTTGATGTGGAATAAAACCTGTGAGCTTCATGTAAAGCTATTGCTGAACTTCCCTCAGTAAAATGTCTGAATATTTCAGACCTTTACTTGTGAAAAGATGTTATTCCTGTAAATTTTCCTTTACATTTTGGGTATTTGGTTTTTAACTATTTTCTAAAACATTTTTGAGTATATGTTATACTTAGTTAAAATTAAACTTTTAATAAATTTTAAATAACTTTTTTTTATTTTGTGGGTAAGATTTAAGTAAAATTGCTAAAAATTCCGAAGTATTAATTTTCTCAAGGTTGAATTTCTGTATATAATGAATAAAATATAAGTTCAAAACTTCGCGAAATTTGCTTAAAATTAGATAATTAATTAAATAAGATGAAACCCAATCTCTGTTTCATGATATTCTTAAAACAACTCTGAAAATCTTAAAATTTCCCTCTAAACTAAGTAAATTAAGCCATAACTACAGATTCTACAATTCTTGATTTCGTACGGTTATGAGAGTTTTCTTTTGTTGTTGAGAAACGCTGATTTCATACTTCAAAAAAAAATTTTTTAACTTCAAAATCAATTAATTAATGTGTGATAGTTTATTGTATTTATAGTCTTAGCAAATGTATTTTTCCTTCGATTTTAAAAGATACAGAAAATCATTAAAAAAGGAAATTATCCTTAAAAGTTATTTTCTAAATGTATTATAGCACAAAATGTACATCATGTATCAAATATTCATTAATTTATGTTTTAAAATCTGAAGATAGTTCAAAAAAAAATTTTTATACAAAAAATACTTTTAAAAAAATTTAAGTTTCTTCGATACTTTGATTAATTAAAAAAATAATATATATTTTTATAACCATTTGCATTTCTATCTAATTCAATTTTACTTCAATAATACTTAATATGATGTATAATTTTGCATTCAGTTGTAAAAAAATAAATTACAAGTAAAAATTTTGCTGTAAAATTTTTTTCACTGAATTCAGAATAATTTGTATACATAAGATAATTATGAAAAACTAGTGAAATTGGATATATTGGTCTTTATACAATAAAGAATTTATGGTTCACGTGCATATGTTAAATACTTTTATCTCGACCTCAGATCTCTTAAAGTTGAGAGTGACTGATAATTTTCAGTTAGTTAATTAACATCCAAATCAATGCAACAAAAATTTCCAATAATGAATTTGGAAAAAAGAACTGAATAATTATTTACTATTACTTTAATTTGATTTATTAAGTGTATTATATATGAAAATAAATATCAATTTGATTAATTTTACATACTGCGTAGGTTAATTAATAATTTTATACCATGTTTTATAAATAAGATACCTTGAAATGTATTTATTTATGAGATTATTGATAAAATAGAATGAACTGAATAGTGTATGCTTTCTTGTTAGCCAATATTTTTACTATTATCTCATCGCAATTTTATTTTTGCTTATAAATTAACTTTTAATGGTAGCTAACAACTTTTCAGTGTTCAGAAAACAGCTTTAGTTAAAATATGCAAAACATTTATTATAGTTTATTCTTTATTTTATCTTAATAAATTCATGTACCTTATTATCTGTCATACTCTTTTAATTTAATAGGGATAATTATAATAACTATTATTATTGTTATTATGTGCGTGTAGGTGATTTGAATTGGTAGCTTGTTAAAAACGAAGTAACATTGGATGTGTAGTGGTTTTTCGCACAAAAATTGCTGTCAAAGCTGACACGCTAAACTTTTATTTGTTTCGGTCGCCTACTTTATTTAAAGTTTAAGGACTCTCTAATGAAATTCAAGTATGTATTTTCTTCACCAGCAGAGGCTTTCTGATATTGCAATTGGTAGTCAAGAACAAATATATGTAATTCTCATAATTTCAAAATAGTTATACCTAAGGAGTAAAAAAAAGAAACAAGTTTCTGCGATTTTGTGATAAATCAACGCGCTTTACATGGGAACTTACAGGATTCGAAAACTGAGAACTCGCCAATCATTTACTAGAGATGAGTGGAAGGGCCCTCAAATAAGCTTCTGGAACTGCGAAAAATCCGAATTCAATCTTTTCTGAGAGAAGAGGAGCTTCTTGATTAATATAGAATTGGGTTCATTCCTCAAACAACCAAGTATTCGTCTACTATGTGAGCGTTACTAATTTTTGCAAACAGTATAAACTTTATTTATAAAAATAAAAAACCTATGATACATACAATAAAAAAAATTTTCATGGTATTTATAAATATATAAACAATAGATAACATTTTTTATAATTTCTAAATTCTTTATCTTTCTTAAATTATTTATGTTTTAAGTATATCTTCAAAATATTGAGACAATTTAAAAACAGTTCTAAACAAGTTAAAAACATTCTTAAAAATAAATTTCAAACGAAGATAAATTATTTTTCAGAATTATCGAAATATACGCAAAGTAAAGGTCTAGTCATAATAGAACTTAGTAAATATATTAATAAATTTCTCCATATACAGAACAATACTGCTCGATTTCAATATGGCTTGGAAATTTAAAAGTTAAAAATAATGTCAAGGTCACATAGTCCTTAATGTCAATTCTTTCCATGTCTCCGATTAACAGAATTGAGATCGTAGTGCGCTGAAATTTTCTGTGTACGATGCTGCAGTACTTACAAAATATTTTACTTCTAAAATAATATTCGAAAAATGCTATGATTGGAGCTACATGTAAATGAAGTTAATAGAAAGACTCTTTGCAATAGAAAAATGAAACTTCTTTTTGTCAATTTACATTGTTTAGGATCCATTCATATGAATGTTTAGAAATAATCACAAAGAACAGAAATGTTGATAAGTTCATTCATTGTTAACTTTTCTTGATTAAGTTCCAGACGACAGATTATTATATTCATGTCGTATTCTTAATAACGAAAACAAATAAGTAAATTTTTAAATATTCAATATTTGGTTTTCAATATTCATTGATAATTTATATTGTTATTTTTTGTAGTAAAATAAAAAATATGCTACATTTTTAAAAGTATCTTTTTACATTCATTTATTATATTTAAAATTAATTTCTTAGTTAAATTAAACAGTTAATGAATAAAATATAAAGCGGAAAGATTAAATCAAAAAAAAAAAAAAAAAATCATGCAGGATGTGGGAATTTTTCGTATATTAAACAAGTTATATTGATATGATGGTGAATATATCTGCAGAATACGAAACTCATTTAAAATAAACGGAAATAAATAAAAAAAATAATAATATTGAAATAATAATCGATAGTCATTATACTAAAGTTTGTTATAAATGTTTTTTTACTTACTATTTCCTTTTAACACTTTGTCATATAAATCACTCTTAAAAAAAGTTACGTAAATAGAAATCATTTATATATATATATATTCCTTTGCATAAAAATTTAGGGTATTACATATTTATTTAAATACGTGCCTCATAAGAAAATATGAAAAAAAGAGTTCAATAGAAATTACTTGGTGCGATTCCTTACGCATGTTAAGTTCACTGTTAAAAAAATGTCATCATTAGCGCAAAAATGAATGTGCGTAGGGAGTTTCGTACAGTTATTAGCTTCATTTTACTTTCACTGGCAACTTTGATATTATTGGCAACCTCTTGCAAATACACTGCGAAATCAATGGAGAAACGGTAAGCATTGTATTGAAATGAAAATTTTGTTTTAAAACTAAACGATAACTGAAAAGTGCTACGATTCAGTTAGAAATATTTTTTTTTATTTAATGATACGGAATAGATTTAATGCTTATGAGAGAAGAAAATATTATTTTGTATAATATTTTCTTCTCTTATAAGCATCAAATCTATTCTAAATAATATCTTACTCAAAATCCAAATAAAATATTCTTAAATTGGCGTTAGTCCAAAACTTTTTATACATAAAGAATATGTGTGATTTATTAGATACTTAATCTTTCATTTATAACATTTTGAACTGTGAATGTTATTTGATTTTTAAATATTGCTTTTTTGGAGAACTAAAACTTTTTTGGAGAACTAAAGATTTTTTTTTTTTGGATATTCAAAGATAAATGTTTCTAGATTATTAACATTTGTCAAATAACGAAGTCTCTGTAATAATTGTTTCCTCGTGCATATCTTAGAATATTTGAAAAATTTTGTAATTTATATACATATATATAATTAGCTTCAATTGACCATAATTAACTCTAACCTTAATTTTGACCTGAAATTCAGACTTGAATGTTTAAATACCATTTTAAATTGTTGATCAGGGTATAATTGGCCTTCGTGTGTAAAAAATGAATCTTGAATGACAACCTAGAACTTTAATTTCTAGTATAACTAACCATAGTGTGTAAAAATTTGCGCTATAAAGGCAAATCAGAAATACTATTTCTTATCAACGTGGAGAATTTGGAGCTTTCGGAATTTATAGTGTTAATAACCACTTGACTGGCTGATTAGTATTTAAAATTTTGCAGCATATTATGTGGCAACGAAATTCCTGTGGGGTAGGTACCGAGATTGCTGCTATACCATCTGGATGTTTGAAAGACATGCATATTAAGATATTAAAATGGATATTTATGAAATATCAAACCACTCATTGTTGAATATTAGTTATACAATGTACTGATTAGATGCACGCACACACTGGTATATTTAAACATGTGTATGAAAGATAGAATCCCATCTCCCGTTCAAGCAGCTATATGGTCAGTAGTTTAGTCTTCATCTTGTGGTGCGGCTGAATCTTGTATATTAATTTTTGTTCAGAGTGTGTAAGTCCTTGACGATTTTTTCTTCAAATGATTGCCTACGAGACTAAATTTTATTCAATAATTCGTAAGCAAAATTCATCGCAAATAGAGAAAAAAAAACTAGATTACACTGTTCTACAGCAGCTAGATTTGAACGTTGAACCTTCTACAACGAAGAACGTTATACTTTCTGGGAACAAAGGGAAATGAAGAGTTTTGGTCAGTTTCGCTCCCGTGTTTATGCATACTGTATACAAATTTTCATCATATCGTGTGTTTCAATAAAAGAATCTTAAGTGTTCATTATTTTATATGAATGAAATAACAAAATAAGTATAGTTATATCATTTTATTTAAATTTAAACTTTTCTTTGTCGTATTTTAAGCTTAGACATTAAATGTGCCATTTGAAAGACAGTTTAATTTTTTTTTCCTCATTATTATATTTTTTTAAACATTTTTAAAGTCGTTAAAGCATTTTATTATTTTATTAAATTATATGAACTATTCATCTCTTAAATAACTTATTTTTCCCTAAATTTCGTGAATATGTACGCATTAGCTTAAATTTATGTTAGAAAGGCTATTCTCAATTACAGTGTTTAATAGAGCAATTTTAAAAAATAATAGATATTGAAATAATTTGATTTCAAATAGAGATATTAACAGATTGAAAAAATTACAATAAACCCCACTTGCAAGGCGATATCGGGTTTGGTTTTCTATTGAGCTGGTAGTCTGACGATTACTGCTCTGGTCTTTGGTTCAACAGTTCACGTGTTCGAATCGCATTTGGGCACTGATGGTAATAACGGTCCGGAATACACTTTAAAATGTAGGTCCTGGCCTAATTAGACTCCATATGCAAAAAACACCGTTAAGTGTGTGGCAACGAAACCAAATTAAATATTCTCGCTGCACCATAACTCTGTAGTTGAATACATTCTTTCGAGTGAAAAAGTTCTAAGTTCGATCCTAGTTCCAAGTAAATAACGAGACATGGCTGTTATAAAAATTTTTCATGAAACGATAAGGATTTCATCATACATCTTAGATTTGCAAGACCTAACTATTAATTTATGTTTATAGTATGTGATGTTAAAATTTTGCCAAACATTTTTTAATTTCCAGTTTGATGAAAATAAGGAAATATTTGTTGCATTTGGCTCTGAAAAATCAGGAACATATGCTTTTTTTTCATTAAATATGTAATGAAAAATATTATTTCTATGTTTTTACTCTAAATTAATATTTTTAGGTTTCTTTTAACCTATTATTGCATTATACTGAGTTTTAGAAGAAATCAGAAATACTACATTTCAGTGAGTGATACTGTGCCTTTGAGAAATTTAAAAGAATTATTTGAATTACCTATATAAAAATTTAATAAAAATTGCGAAACAGCTATGCAGTGCTAAAAATGTTTTGATTCGCGCTTTCCAGTTAAAGATAAATTATAGAAACTTCGAGCTCACACAGCAAATTTAGTCTAGCAATACATAAATAAATTTTAATTTGGAATCTTAAATTATATCATAGCATATTGTATAAATTTAATTATGTTTGTACATCAAACAAAACTTAGTTTTCTTTTATTATATTTATATAAAATGTTTTCAAAATATTTCTTTAAAAAATAATGTTCTAAAGTTTATGAAATCTACTAGTATATTAATATTAGGACAGTTTGCTGCCAAAAAGTGAAACTTTTATTTAATCATTCGTCTGTTTAATTGTTGAATTTAAATCCGTGTGAATGATGTTTAAAATGCAGCGTTATTTATTCATATATAATTTAAATACTTAATATTTTATGAGGGTATTCGCAATTTCTGAAAACTTTGTTCTGAATGAAATACAATTTTTGAATGTTACTCAAATTCACATCCCCCTAACAGTCTTTCATTGTGTCTGAAATATGTACAATGTATTAAAATTCCTTAAACTTCGAAATTTCTTTCAATAATGATTTTCAAATTTAATTCCGAAACCGTTAAAATTTTGAGGGTATCGAATGTATTACTATTAAGTAGTTACTTAATAGAGATCTTCTCTCGGTGCAATTTTCAATCATCTATAATTTTAACTGCATTAAAATGTTGAATGAAATACACAGTTTAGCATCTTTACTTTTTGACTACTATTAACGTTTCGTCTAACGGTTTATTGAAAGCCTGGACTGGTTTTTTTTCCTAAGAGCACTATTTTTTGTCTAAAATTAATTTCATACATTAAGTATTAATTTAATCCCTATTGTTTGTAAAGTTCTTAAATTTTCTATTAATAAATGTTTTTTCTTATTTTTTTTTATTTAATGCCTCTGAATGGGTTTTGCGCTATGTAGTCAGTTTAATTTTAAAAGAAATTACCTTCAATTAAACGAAAGCCACATTGTTATGTTAGTATAAATATGTTTATAATTTTATCATCATATCGTAAGCAGGTTTTATAAATGCCTTCTGTTGTAGAGTTTTTGTGAATAGACTTGTTGAATTGCAAGGGATATCACATTGTTTTCCGTTGGATCCCAGGACGTGTAGACCTTGAGGTAACGAGAGACCTGATGCGCCAAGCTGGCAGCCGAATGGTAAGCACTCTTGCCTTCGGTTAAACAGTTCGTGGGTTCGAACCCCACCTTGGGCATGGATGTTTGTAGTGGTTCGGAATCCACTTTAAACCGTATGTGTCGGTCTAATTAACCCTCGTGGGCAAAAAATGACCTTTGAGCGACAAACAAACCAAACCGAGAGGCCTGATGCAGCCGCTAAGTCTGCGTCTACTCCACTTCAGCTTCTTGTTCCATTCTCTGGTGCGAGAAGTGATAATTTTTATTTATTCACTTTGGCAAGAATCGTGGAGTATGCAAATTAGCTACTAAATACCATAACTTCATCTCCCATTTTATTTTTAGTTTTACCGCTATGAGGAGTGAATGTAAAATGAATCCACATTCATATCGGAAACACGTTTCACATCTGAGTATCTGATTTTAAATGAATTGTAACCCTTTTATGTGATGAACCATTCACTGTTTTTCACACTTTAATTTCATGTTCTGATTTTAAACATCACCGTTTTATGTTTTTTTTTTTAAAAAAAAAAAAAAAAAAAAAAAAAAAAAAACTGATCACATTTAACGATGAAGCATTTTTTGCATGAACATCTTCATATAAACATTTTTGAAATTTTGAAAAAGCATCGGTTTTTAGACATTTATATTAGTTTTAAATCCAAAATGCTTTTAATTATATATTTATATTATTTTTTCCGTTTTAGTTTTTTTCTTTTAATTGTTTTAAATATAATTTGTGTTGCATGTTGGGTGTTTGTATATATTTAAATTTATATTATAGATATACACGTATATCTCCTATATTTTAAATGGTTTTTAATAAGTTGATTGGGTTTTAAAAAAATAGAAATAAATCATTATGAATGTATATAGTTTTGGCATAGATTACCATTATTTGGACCTGAACGCCGCAAAACCCAACCAACCAACTATAAATCACTTGTTCTGTAAAATGTAATCTGAATTTTAAAAGTTCTTAAAGCACTTATTTTCTCCGCTTTTAACTTCATATATATATATATTTATCTTGTGCCAGCTAGGCTGACAATATGGGATGCGCTGGTCCACTTTTTCATACTGAATCATATTTGGTGTGGAGTCCGACTGCTTCTGTACACACATGCCATAGGGACCCGTTTATAGGGTAGGAAAACATTCACGCCTCATTCATACACAGAAATGACAAAGATAGGATAGAGAGAGAGAGAGAGAAAGTACATCCATGCCCGAACTGGGATACGAACACAGGCTGTCTATCCGCAGTCAGGTACTCTGACCGCTCGACAGGGTTGTCGGATTATATATATATATATATATATATATATATATATATATATATATATATATATATATATATATATATATATATATATATATGAAATGATTTTCCGAACAACTCAATATATATATATATATATTGAGTTGTGTTCGGAAAATCATTTCGTTTTTCCCCAACTGGATCAGCTTTTTGCTAGTGAAAACCAACCACTTCATGAGTGTGAAAGGGCATATACTACTAGAAAGATGGTAAAAGCTATTCGACTAGAATGGACAATATGCAATGCAATACGATATTTATTCGTTTTATGTTTTTCATCATGAAAAACGAAATTACTTACCGAACAACCATATATATATGTATATAACTATTAAGTTAATGTGAAAAAGGCTGAAAAATATAATATCTATAATAAAAAATTGATTTTTTGACATTTAGCTTGTGAGCTAAATTTTTATATTTTTATATATCAGATATGGACTTTCTTCTAATGATGCATTCATTATTCACTTTAAGCAATAATTTCCAGTTGAATTAGGCTTATTATGTTGGCCGAGATGGCTTTTATATACTTCAGCATTTGCCCAGTTTTCTTTCTGTGAAACTCTTCATAGTAATCTGTATTCCTTCATGGCAACGACAAGAACTCGCGAGTGACTACTTCAATAGAAATATATGAGGAAAGCAGGAGTTCAACATTTGTCTCGTCTTCTTTAACCTTGAAATGGTGGAATTAATTCTTCAATGATGCAGAATGTTTGGAAAACTTTAATACCCCATTTGTAATTTTCAAACGGTGGCAGAAGGATGATGAACGAAAAATTTACGTTTCTGTGATTTAAAAGTATGAATATTCAGATAAATCAGACGGGTTCAATAAATCAAACGTGTGAGTACTGTCAATATTTTCTGAAGTTCATCTTTTAAACCATAATATGAGGAATTTCAAAATACTTTATTTTTGAACAATTAACTATTAAGCTTATCCTCTTTCAAAAGTTTGCTACATATTGTATCACCATGACAACATGATAGGATACTTGTATCACAATGATACATACTAAAAGAACTCAATGGAAAAAATATCACTTATTTTTAAAAGGCAACAGATGATAGCTGAATATGAAAAGAAAATTTTTGGGTTGAGGTACATGTGTCTCGCATCATTTCATCACTAAAAATACATTGCAAAAGCTGTCATTTGTTAGATTCTTATTCTCTGCATAAAAGTTAAATACATAAAAAATAATAAAATAAAAAGTCACCACTTCTATCCCTGTTGATTAGCGAACGATCTCCGTTTGTATTTTATGGGTGCAGCTGATTTATTTCACACATCTATCTGTCTGTGTGGGAAAGTTTTAATTTTTATCCGCCATTATATATTCGACTGAAGTCCTATTTATGAATATTCTCATGGAAAACAATTGCGTCAGATGTCAGACGCTTTAAGTTATTTTTCAGCTGCTGAGCTAACAAGTTTCATTGTATCATGCCAACTTTTTCTGAAATATATAGAACGCTGAATAATGAATTGAATAATTGTTTACTAAATAATCTTTCTGTATAGAAATTATTTGTGAATAATTTTATGAATGCCAGTTCAATAATCCTATGTCATTTATTTTATTTCGTGCAGAATTTTTTATCTCAACAATCACGAGTTATATTTGTATCTAATTAATGTTACTTCAATAAATAAATGTGTGTTCAAGAATCATAGAACATATTTGTTAAATATTCCGAAATATTTACTGTAATTATTGTATTAATCTTACATTTATATTTCTCTAGTGAATGAAATGAAATTGTTGTAATTTTTCTGCCAAACTGGCAATAAATTTATTGCCAATTCCTTATGTGTGATTCCAAAATCAAATTATAATGCTACTTAAAAATGATCTTGCTCTTTATTTGCAATGGCAGAATATAAATTACTTTCAGGAGAGACTACAATCTAATCCTAAAATTAAATCAGCTTAGAGTAATGAAAAATTTTATTTAAAATTTCTTTCCGGTTGCATATTTTTTTCTCTATTTAATAAAATATTTTTTTTATATAGTTATCTATTATATATATATATATATATATATATATATATATATATATATATATATATATATATATATATATATATATATATATATATATTTCTAATAATTTACACAGCAAACATATGTACTAACTTGATAATCTTTATGTCTCGTCAAAATACTGTGTGCTGCAAATATTATTTTAATTGATTGATATTTCTTCCTAAATATATTAGTTAGATAAATTTATATTGTTCTGCATACTTAAATCATTGCTTTTGTTTTAATGTAAAGTTAGAGATTCTTACTCTAGGAAATTTCTTTGTTGTTTTTAATTCAAACGCGTTTGATTAAATTATATAGCTTTGATATTGCTAAAAAGTTTTAATAATTTTGGAAAAGAATACTTTGTTTTATAAAAATGCATTTCGGCAAAAAAGAATTTATAATAAATTTTCTTCCTTTAAGTTTTACATGATTATTTTTATTTAATTAATTAACATTGACTTTTCGCTAATGGATTCTCCTATCTTCCACTAGATTTTGAATAAGCTTAATTCCTTAAAGGAGTCATTCACTCTATTTTCTTTTTAATTTCCGTCGATATTCAGCAACTACATGAATTCACCTGCACGCGTTTCCCTGTGTATTCAATGACAAATGATCGCGAATTCCAAACTGGTGGTACTCTGGATTTCAGTTAAAGAAATCGTATGTTCGAGCTCTGTCTCGGACGGGGATGTTTGTAGTGGTCCTTTTAAAAATGTAAGTCTCAATCGAATTAAAAGAGTTAATAGTTGCTCTCCAAACAATCGAAATCTGGACTTCTGTTAAAAAATATTTTCAGTTTGATTACCACCCCATGCGAGAATATTCGGAATCCACTTTAGGATCAAATAAAATTAGAACTAATGTAAAAATTTTACCCTAAAACTAAAAAACAAACCTAACTATCCATTGAATTTTCTTTATAATTTTTTCTCATTAATTTTTTAGTTTTTATTTAGGGAGATTTTGTTATGATAAAATCGTTAGTGCATTAGTAATTTAATAACTTCTATGAATTTTTACTGCCGGTTTCTTTGGGTTCAACATCTCATTTAATATACAAAGAAAAAGGCGTGGAATAAGTTTTTCAAAATAAATTAATTAAAAGTTATCCGTCATTCTGAAACAAAGCATTGCGGTATGCAGATGAAGATTGGTTGCATGTATATTATCGAAATGAGTGTAACTGTTAATCTGGATTGGGTTGGTTTACATTTCCGCAAAATTCCTTTTAGCAAATACACTGACTTTCAATTCACAAATTCGTTCATTTTAATAAACATGCATTTCTTTGCATTTCAGTTTGGACTATAATGTAATATATATATATATATATATATATATTTATATATATATATATATATATATATATATATATATATATATATATATATATATATATATAATGTGTGTGATTGCGTGTATATTTATAACATGGTTTATTTTACAGTTTCGTCATTTGACCTTAAAGTGTGTTTTCAGTTAAGTTTATACTACTGACATATCTATTAATATTGGAATACTGATTTTCAATGTTTTCTCATGCATTGTTGATAGATATCGAATTATTATTGCTATCCCATGCTAATTTATTGCATTAATAATCTGTATTATTTTTATTTTATAATTGTGTGTAGTATTTCTTTATAAAACGATGAAAAATATTGCATTAAACTTTATTGACAACCTATTAAAAGAACCTCAATATTTCCTAAATACACCATTTTCTACGTAACGTATTTGTAATGAAATAAATTCGTTTATGAGTAATATTAATTCCAATATATTTCTATTATTTGATTGCTGTAATAATTTGTTTAAATGTTTAATACCACCGTAAAATAATTCATGTATATTAAAACTTTCTATTTAAATTCGAAAGATAGATGATTTTCATGGTATTTTGCATATAATCGATTATTTTTATTTCCGTGATTTTCTAGCAAAGAGCATCATTTTATTTAACGCTCAGCAAACTAACTTAATAAGCTTAGATAAAATCTAATTTAATAGCTTTTTTCATGACTATGCTGAATTCGTGCAAAAAGAGTATTGAGCATTGTTTCGTTATAATTAATTTGTTTCTTTAATCCTTACTTTCATTTTTTTCTTATTTACGAGTGTGTCTTTCCTTTTTGTAGTCTTTTCATTTATCTTCTAAATGTATATTACTTTCTATGTAAATGATATCATAAAAACAAAAGTGGATGTACCTTATACTATAAAAAATTATAAAACTATAGGTTTTAAAAATGATAATTGAAATATTTCGAGAAATATGAATTTCGAAGACTATTTCCCCTTTTGTTTAGCAATTATACTTTCTAACTGAATCACGAAAAATTTCCTATAAGCTATATATTGCCCGAAAACATTAATTCAAATTCTTAATTACAGTTAGATCAAAAGTTTGATAACTTTATATTTTATTTTATAAAATTGATATCTAATAGCTAAAGATATAACAGATAAATATTAATGATATCCTATTGGAACTATTCGTTAAGTTTATCTAAATTATTTTTCGCTGCGTTTCGGAGGTATGTCTGTGTACCTGTATCCATATCTGTGTCCAGCTTTAAAACCAAATTTCATATGAAGGGGAGGGAAATGCTTCCTTTCCCTCTAAAAGAAGCATCTCACTTAAGAGTTTTCTGCCATGTGCCTTATAATTTTTCTTTTCGTTAAATGCTGATGTCAAAATTCAAAATAAAAAAAAACTTGTTTTTTTTATTAAAAATTTTTTTCCGTTATAATTTTTCAATTTTCTAAATCAAGAAGAAATGATATAGCATTTATTTTGTCGAAATATTTAAGTAAATTTAAAAATTCTTTTTTTAAACTTATTTTAAGAACTATTTCATCATTTGAAAATTCGATTTTGAAATTTTATATCCTTTTTATATTTTTATTTTATATCTTTGTACATTTATAAATAAAATTATTTTCTTGCCAAAATTTTGTCCTGAGTTGAAGTGAGAATGGTACTGGGAATAAAGTGAATCTTGTATACTAGGATATTGGCATTCAGCTAACCCTCTCTTAAAATATAAAATATACTTCATTTCCATTCTTGAGATCAGCATCAGATATAAATTTAAACCGTACATAATAGTGATTTGAACTTATTGTATTGTTACTTTTGCGGTGATTCACACCCTATTGGACTTTTGTTCTCTTCAGGAACATAACTAATCTTACCTCCTTTTCGAAACTTATCTCTGCTCAATTAGTATGATAAGAAAAAAATATATACGGTACTAGATCACTAATTCTGGTCTTCGATACAAGCTCGTGAATTCTAATTCCATCTTTGTTAGAGATGTTTTTAGTGCTTCAAAATATTTTATAAACTGTAAGTCTTTATTAAATTAATCCTTAAGTGAAAGGGAAAAAAAAACGGTTGTTTAGCGACAAACATCCATGGGATTTAGCAGTATGATAATTTTCATTAATTTTTAATTGCATTCATTGGAAAAAAATTTCTTTCTGTATTTCGATTTGCTACATCAGTAATTTTAATGCATTTTATAACTCTGATTTTAAACTTTATAAAATTTTTTGTTCAAAATTAATTTTATTTTAGAATTTTTGATGTATTTGCATAAATATTTTAATAAATTATTAAACTTTTTATTTATTCTTCTTAATATCGAATTTACCTTTTTGTTTAAAACATGACAATCAATTTTTTAAAATTATTTTACCTTTGAATTGCAATATTTTTTACACTTATTTTGCGTTTATATATATCGGATCTTAATGTTTTTGTAAAAACAATATGCAAATATTTTGTATTAGCCCTTCATTGTAAAAAAGTTAATCATAAATTAATTCTTAAAAAATTTCCTGCAAATTTATACTTTTGTAAGGTTTAGGATTTAGCCTTTCATACTTCGCTTTACATTCGTTAAAAATGTCATTGACGTTATCCATTAATTTTTCTCATGAAGAAATCTATCATGTATTATTATTCAATGGTTGACCTTTTATAACTACAGCTTAATGTTTCATTGGTATCAACATTCAAATGTAACGACGGGGTTGTGTTCTCTTATTTCCTCTGATTAAAGCCAAAAATAATCTTAAATTCTGAAAATCGATCTTTTGTACATAGATTCGAAGTAGATTGATGCTGCTGTTTTTCGTGTTTACATATGAGATTAAAACTGCGTCCATCAAACTTAATATAACCGAAAATTTTAAAAATACTTTTTTTTATAAACAAACGCAATTGTTATGTTACTCCTTTAAAAATAACTTTTTATTTAATGAAATCATTTATGAATATAATGGATTTTTAATTCAAATTGCTCTAATTTACTCATCTAAGAGTGAACTGATCAAATTTTAGCCATTACAAAACTATCTTATGAACGAAAAATTTACGTTAGATAAAAAAAATTAAAAGTTTTCAGATAGATTAAAATTAAATAGTTAACTGACAGCCCAATAGGCTACGGCTTTTTTTGGGCATCTGAACGTTAGTTGTATATTTCGTCTTCAGAGTCGCCTTATAGAGTATGTTTGCCTTATTCGTGTGTCATAAAAGGATAAGAACCGGAATACCCTTAAGCTCTCACCTTGACATAAATGAATATAGAAAACAAGTAAGCGAGGAAATTTCCAAATTACAATAACTGGGATTGAAATTTGTACCTCTCATTCTGAAGATTGCTGTATAATCACTGGGCCACTGCAATCCATTTAAAAGGAGGTGTTTCATTGTAGATTATTTTAGTTATTCCTGGCAACCAACTTATAGAAATTTTACTTGCAAAGTGAAAAGAGTGTGGAAAATTTATGCCATATAGTAAACAGCCAAGCGGACAGCTGATGATTAATGATAGACTTTTTAATTACGCATCACATTGTTTTGCAAGAGAATTTTTCTTAAATATTCGATCAAATTTCTGTGTTATAAGGAAGATAATTTTGAAAACTCTCAAGCATTCACATCGATAGATGTACGTGTTGAAAGCTGAAGTGTAAAATCCATTTTCTTAGCGTTTGGAATCAAACTGTAGTCTTCATTCCTAAGAGTACGATTATGGCAATTGCACACCAGAGAAATGGATATTCGACATCGCGAAATCGACAATTTAACAGTCGAAGACAGTTGTAAGTCATTTGTATACCCGTTGCATGTTGACTGAGATTTTTTTATTGATAACGGATCTTTTGTAAACATTTTATTTTTGTGGATACTTGGGATTTTTCTGACATTGATTTTTAGAGCAATTCATAAATTTGACTCACAGTTTATGAATAATTATTCTGAAAGATTTTTGTTTGCTTATCGATCAATGGTCATTTATAGCACACGATTATTAAATTAGATTGGGATCTGTAGTTAAAATTGATCTCAAAGGAATACAACATCCTTTTCCAAAGTGTAATACGATCTTTTTTTTACCGAAAACCAGAATGCTAGCCATTTGGCTACCAGCTCGGTAACCTTTTTTGAAAGGGCTTGTGCTGTGAATATTTAAATATGTTGTGGGGGACATATATAAAACATATATAAATATTCACTGTTGTAGTCAGTTTCGAAACTTTCAGTTTTTTGTACTCTTTTTATGAATTTTGTAATCAGTTACGAAATTTTCTTATTCTATTTAATATAGACAGTAGACATGAAGTGGATCTATTTAGAGTTTTTATTCCTTGAAAAGCAGCTATAAATTTCACATTTATAATAAATTTGTTAATATATGCTTTAAATTGTATTAAATTGAATTTAATTATTGAATTTAATCATATATATCGCAGTCTTAAATATTTTTTTTCACATTTTACATTTTGCAACCTTTAATAATTTGTTTGTATTTCACTGAATATTTTTTTTATTTCTAATGGCAAGGCAAAATGCAATAGTATAAAATACAATATTCCAAATTATATATGCATAATAGTAAAATACTAATACGTATATATACTTTTGTTAATAAAACACAAATGTTAGTCAAATCCTTAAAAAAATGTAAAATGCCACAAATCGAAATATGACAGAAATCATTGCCTTATAAAAGTCTCTGGCACGCCAATGACAAGAAGTGCACAACGGTGACGAAAATGATTTCTGTTCATACTTTCTCTAAAATTACATAGGGGGCAAAAGGAGGTTGGGCAAAAATTCCAGTGCTCTGTGAGGCTGTTCACCTGGAGAAATCACAACCTGTGAGGAACCCTCGGGGAGCTTCTGCATTGCGTCGTGTATAATCAGGTGAACTGGTGAGGTCGTCGATTTTCCGTAGCTTCTACTGAATTTCACCCACCATTTGCAACCGGTGCCTGCGTCTAACAGGTTGTTTTATGTTTAGTTTTATGGTGTGGTATGAGATGTTTGAATATTTTGGTTGTACAAGCGTTGCGCCTTTTCGTATGAAGGAGTCCCCCTCTTGTTTTCAAGGATGTTACTGTGACCATTAGTACGTTGTACTACAATTTTCTTATTTGTCTGCTGTTGGCATCGGATATAATTTCACTGAATTTTGTTGAGGAATAATTCTGCATTACATAATAAAGTAAATCTAGAATAGCATACAAACAAATAATTTGCAACTCTGATATTGCATTCAATTCAGTTTTAATGCATTACTTGGGTATGTTATTATACCGCATCTTTGTAATTTACGGAATTTTAACATCTTGTAACGGTAGGTTCAACTCCAAAAGCTATTATAAAACATTT
Organism: Latrodectus elegans; assembly: GCA_030067965.1. Lineage (NCBI taxonomy): Eukaryota > Metazoa > Arthropoda > Arachnida > Araneae > Theridiidae > Latrodectus > Latrodectus elegans. The sequence continues at coordinate 3,941,798 of CM057820.1, forward strand.
GGACATCCATGTAGTTTCTGTTTTTCTGAAAGATTTTTTATCAAGCGTTATCTTTGTATTCACGAGTCGCAAAGAACGGAGCTTGAAAATTTGCCTATCATTCGCCGAAACAGACTTAAATTCTGGAAACCGAAATGAAATTTCCACCTTCTGTTGGTAAGCAATGATAATGATCGAAGCGGGAACATTCCATTCTAAAAAATGTATTATTACTCATGAATCACAATGAGCTCAAGTAATAATGTTACTATCGTAACTAAAAGAACACTCACTAAAACAGCATTTTCAGCTAAAATTCATTCAGTTATACATAAAACATAAAAATTGTTAAACTATCATTATCTTTTAGCAGTCATGATATGTCATGAGATTCTCAACAAAATTTGGACAAAATATGTACACCGAAAATTCATTTAGCGCTTTGGCCTTCCGTTCAACAATTCATGGGCTTAACTGCTTGCAATGCCTCAATATCCACTTTAAACTGCTCCTTAACATACTCTTAACAAAAACTGACTATTGCACTACAAACCAAGTCTTAAGAAAATTTTAGTGGAAGTTTGTCATAGCAGTTTTAATGATGTTAGCAATGTTTACCCATGGTTTTGTTTTACATGGAAATACTTGGATTTTCTTGCATGAGTATGATTCTTTAATTAAAAATAATGTCTTCTAATTTTGTTAAACTGTCTAGAATCAATAAAAATTATATTTTTAACATTGATGTCTGTTTAGAAAAGTCAAGAAGCTGAAAGTGATACATTATTCCCTAGCATTTTGTGTGCGTTATTAAATTTGTGAAATTAAGAACACATTCTTTCCAGTTATTTTAATATACAAATAAAAATAGAATGTCGAAAAGTAGTGAATTCGAATCCTGGATTAACCGAAAATTCCGTCGTGTTCGCTGAAGGCGGCTGAGGCACGTTGACACCGGGTATGGTCACAATGTCTTCCAAATGAAATGGTACCTCTGGGAGTGGTAAACCAAATATTTGGGGTCTTCTACTTTGTTCTTGCTTCAATTCACGAAGATTTCACCTGGCTGCTTCTATGGAACTGGTAGAGCACAACTCAGGGCTGAGTACAAGGAACTATTCTGGTTTAACAACAATCAGTTATGTGAAATTATTCTGAAAGTTCTAGAAGAGATGAGAATATTGATTCTGTATTAAAAACTGTAAAATAATATGAGTATAATGCTTCTATAACCATAATATTAAACAGGTAATATTGATCGGGTGACAAAGCGACCAGTGTAGTGCAACACAGACCATTGATGTTTAACTTTATCCTTATGTTCTTCAAACATTCTATGGATAAGTTCCGCTGCACGGATAGGTGCATTAATCCTAGAAAATTCAATCTTCCAGGAAGCAAGGTTTGCATCATAAAATGGAAGTGGTCAGTTAAAGTATTTTTTCTATATTTCTCCCCATTTATTCTTCTTTATAAATTTTGATTGTTTCAGCAGCAAACCATGACAAGTCTACCCATGTCTTGACAGATCCGTCTCCATGCTTAACAGCTGGAAAGAGATTTTCATGAGCAAGCATCGTGCAATTGAGTAACCATCCTGATGTAGTGAGAAATGTGATCAGATTTTGCGACCACGATAGACGACGTTTGGCATTGACATCTATAAAGGACTTAGGAATTGCAGATCATTAACAAAGGAAAATCCATATGCTGATTGTATTCAGCAGTCACATTTGTTGCGGTTTTTTGCATTTTATACATTACAATCCGATTCAACATCTGTTGGTCTCTTTATCTAAGCTCTTCTTTCAGTCCTTAATTTCGATTTTCAGAGTTTGTCTTGGCTGTATTGTACACATGTTATCATGATATTAGATACCATATCTCTAAAAACGCCTGCAAGTTTGGATGTTTCGGTCACATTGCTTCCAACTGAACGACTTTCTACAATTTGGCCTCTTTGAATATAAAGAAGGAAATATTTTATTCTCTTGAAAAATATCCGAAATTTATGCAGAACTAACTTGGACTTTGACTGTAAGAGATGAGAGGCTGTTGGGTCTATTTGAACGCAGGATTTTAAGAAGTATCTTTGTAGGTACGAAGGAAAACGGTGTCTGGCGCAGAAGATACAATATAGAAATGTATCGAATGTACAAGGAGCCACACGTTGTACATCACATTAAAGTAAGTCGTCTCAATTGAGTTGGACATGTTATTAGAATGAAAGACAACAAAACACTAAAAAAAAATTTATTATTTTTATTTTTGCAAAACTTATTAGCGTAAGAAGAAGAGGAAGAGCAAATCTGAGATGAGATGAGTGGATGCAGTCGAAGAAGACTGTAGGGTCCTAGGAACAAAAAATTGGCGGAGTTTCGCTGCCAGTAGAGGTGACTGGAAGAAACATGTTCAGAAGTCCTTGGCCTATCTTGGGCTGGTACGCCATGAATGATGACTATACAGAGCTGCAAAGAATCCACCGCATTACCAGAATATGTATACATTTCTATTTATAAAAATATTTGGCAACTTACATAAGTCTTACGAAGCGCATTTAAAATTATCATTGTTATTTACAGGTATTTCAATTAATTTTATTAACTATCTTATTTATTCATAACTTTAACGACTGAAATATTTGGCACATTCATTATTAAAAATGTACATAATTGCATTTAGTTATATTTATATTTATGTTTAAAGCAGTTTTTATGGAACTAATTTTTGATTAGATTGAGTAAAAGTACCGTCGATAAATTAATTTTTAGGATGGTGAGATAAGGATTGTTTGATTTTGATGAAATATATGAAAATGCATTTCAAACTAGAAAATTATCTATACACTTTTTTTACTTAAGTGAAGTAGAATTCATCGCTTATTTCAGTGTTTCAGTCGTATGGTTTAATTGTTTTCAATAAATGTCTTGTTAAAAATTAATTATTTAGGCTTAAGTTTTTTTTATCTCTAACAGAATAAAATGGCATTCCTTCTATTCTTTTAAAAGATATTTTGCAATCAAAAGAAAGAAATGCCTTCTAAATATTTAAAAAAATGTTTTACAACAAGTTTATGAAGAACTATCGTAATTTTAGTTTCAGACATCAGCAAAAATAATAAATAAGAATTAGAAATGAGAATAACGAAAATTCTTGAGCATTTTTGAGCTCAAATTGTTATCAGTAAATATTTTTATGGTGCATCCATTAATTGTGTATTATTTTCTTTTGTGTTTAAGTTTCAAAGTTAAGATATTTATTTATCGATTCATTTTCAGCTGTTAAAATAGATGACTTTAATACAATGATTTGAAAAATTGGTTTAAAATTATTTAGGCTACGAGGGTTGCTAATTTTATACCTGGCGTTGATAACTGTACGTATTGCTAAGGTGATCGCAGGCGTTTCTAAACTATTGTTTGATGCTTATAAATATAATTTCGTTTGAACGTTTTGCCATTTCTGCGTAATTTTTTGCTCACACTAAACTAAAATATTCATTTCGAGTAAATAATAAAATTGAGTTCTGAACATTTTCGTGTGATTATTTTTCATAAATTTCGACGGAAATTATCATTAATAATTTCGGTGGAATTAATTCGTCATACAACTTTAAAACTCCATTCCACAGCATTGGAAATAATTGTCATCATTCGCTCCTGGCTAAATTCCGTGACTGTCACTCAAAATCTTTGTACCAAGAAATATCAATGCTGTTCGTGGTGTGATAAAATAAGATAGTCGTCGGAAATATGAGGCTGAGGCACATTTATAGGTATTAGAATGATAAACATCACAATCAGGTTATATGAACATTTAGTTGTACAAAAGATTATTTCGCTCGCATTGGATTCCACATAATCTGGCTAACACTCAAAAATAGATTCGTGTCAACTGTGCTTGCAATTTTTAAAGAAATGCGTTCAATGGGCTTCAAAGATTGTGTATAGTTTCTACATTAGGGATAAATGCTTATGAGCCTAAAACAAAATTGCAATCGACTTGATTTTGCATTTGCATGTGACATTGCATATTTTTCAGATATGAATTTACAGATTTTTATTTCTTCATATAGCAAAATTAATTTATGTCAATTATTTTCGACATTTGAAAAAATGGTGATGCAATTGAAAAACCATGTTTTAAAAGTACCTAAATAAAAACTTGTTTGCCAACAGCTTCAAGACCAACAATGGTGAGAATCTGTTGGTCCATTATTTGTCATCCAGGTCCGGAACGGTTTATTTTAGCCAGCACTCCCCTCGTGGCCATTATGGCCGGAGCAGGGCATCACACAACCATGAACGGCTTGCTATGGCCAACGCAAAACCAGCTTCCCGAACAGCGTCCTGGCTTTTTTTCCTACAAATTGTGTTTGCTGGGTACATGTGCATCGCAAAGAAAGTTTTTGTCCTTTAGATGATGCTTGAGAGTTTTTCTCCACCGCGACACACTGATAATTCTCTGAAATGTCTTCCCAAAAGGCACTGTAAACGGTGGATAAACGGCCATCTACTGTTTTTTGTCAAAGCAGTAGACAATCAAAATGAAAAAAGATTTAAAATTTAACTACCTTAACAATTTAAAACAGTTTTTGATTATAAAATTTCACTTAAAACTACTTACTTATACAAATTTGATTGAAGATTATGCTTTAAAGCGGATAAAGCACTTGTTTCCTTGATAGACTGAGTTAGTTTTAAACCAATTTCAAATGAATGAAAATTTAAAAATTTTCACGGTAAAAATCTAATATACATACTGTACTTTAAGAACTGGACAGCTCTCTTTGAAACATAAAGTATCTGGTTCAATCCCAATCACAGTTGAAAAATAGGAAACAGATGTTGCGCGTTAGACATTTGAATACATCTCCGTCGAGCTGAGTGAAATTGAGTTTTATTAATGAAAATCCTTTTGAAAGTCTTTAAATCCTCCTTGAATATTCATTTTTGTCGTTAGGCATTTACTAAGCGGTATCAAAGCATCATAAATTGAGACACAATAAAATGAATTGTTAAAGTGAAATAATTTGACAGTCCATTGTGTAGTAAAATGAATGTAAATGTAATGAAGTGTACATATTTACATTTACTTACAATCATATTTATATAAAGTGCAATGCACTTTATCAATTCATCTCAAGGAATCACATAAGGATGCATACTGGTGAACTAATGTATGAATGCCAGAAATATGGTCAAACCTCCTCTCAGTCTAATGATCTCAAACGTCACTTAAGTATCCAGACAGTTGAGTGACCGAATGAGTGCAATAAATGGCATAAAACATTCCCTCTTTCAACAAGTGTCAAGAATCACCTGAGAGATTCATGCGGGCGAGTGTAAGCAATGTGGTCACGTATGCTCTACCTCTAGCAATTTCAAGACTCACCTGAGGATTCACACGCGTGAACAAACGCATGTGAGTACGCATTGAGAAACAAATAAATAAAGATGCATTTAGTGGGATCACCTGTGGAAACCTCAAAGAATTCACCAAAAAGAAAACTAATATAAAGAATGTCCCATCTCATTCCTACTATCTAGTAATCGTTGCTTACCCGCAAGAAAACATGAGATTAGAAAAAAAAAAAAAAAAAAAAAAAAAAAAAATTTGAAGAAATTTGAAAAATGTAAACAAAGTTACTTAAAAATTTAGTTTCACAGTGAAGATTGTAAATGAAAGTTAACTTCCTTAAGATAATCTAATTCTACAAGACAACAAATACAATAGAACTTTGTAAAAAAATATGTGATTCAAGGTTTTTTTTTTTTTTCAAAATTTTATTTGTGTTTAAATTTTTTTGCTAATTTAAAGAACCAAAAATTGCTAAACTATTATTATTGAACTAATAATTCTCACTCAAATTATTTACCATTTTGCTTTAAATTTTTTTTAATGCAAATATATTGTTATACAAAGGTGCAAAATATTTTACATCAATATGGATTTAAACATCCCTAAAATGCTTTTTAAATTGTATTGAATTTTAAGATATGTTCATATGTTTGAAAGTATTTCTTTTATTTATTTAAAGTGTTTAGTTTGTGCTCCTACTATTCTATAAAAAATGAGACAAACCAATCATCTTCAACTATCCAGTAACAAATTTATTTAAAGAGACATAACAAACTATAAAATAATGAGAGAGTCTTTTTCCAGAGCTCTTCTCCCCACACTAGTTACTTTCCATGGACCTTTTTTAACATTTGCTTTTGTTTGAACCCCAAAATTCTGGCAACCCTATGGCGCCATACCTCTACCTCTCCATGAACCCAACATGAGTAACAAATAAAAACTACAAAATGGCGTAAACTGGAAGTATTTTATAACTTTTGATATTTATTGTATTTAATATTTTATACCTTTGAATGTGTTCTTGTTAAACAGTTATAACTGGTCTATTCTTGTTTTTGAATTGTAATTTTATTGTCATTAAAACTCATGTGTCAACTTGAAATTGCTTCTTAATTGTCCATTAAAACATAAAACATGAATAGTTAAAAAAATTTTTAAGTAATGATATCTGCTTCTTAAATTATTAAAATAACTAACTTAGAGCATGTAAAGAACTTAAAAACTGCTGAACTAAAAAATCAAGATGTTTAAAAAATAATTAGACTGTTATTTCATTTTACCAATATGATTCTAATACATATTATATTTGTTAATTTCGGGAAATATTTACTTTATTTAAAAGATGCTAAAGTACTAAATGAATTTTTATTTATAGATCATAATTACGTTGTTATTAAATTTTAAGAAAGAAAGAGCAATTTTGTAAAACAAATATTTTGTGTATTTTTCAATTAATTATGTCCTGTTTTGTAAAAACTATTTTTTTTCAGATTTTATTGATTAAGATTTCCAGAAATTTTCTTCTTTTAATAGTCTTTAAATTTTTATTTAACTTTTAGTTGCTTTTATCTTTTGAAAAAAAAAAAGACCTGTAAATTTTGTTTTAAAAGATAAAAGTAAATTTCTGATTGAATAATAAATACGTTTGCAAAATTACATTTAAAAATTGATGGCATGCATTATATAATACCAAATTTTTAATCTTTGAATTTTCAATTTATGGAAATGTTACTGAAACATTTTATTTGTCTTAATCTTATCATTTTCCAATTTAAATACAACTATTCAAGCATTTTACATTATTTCCAAAAATTGATATTTATGAATAAAAATATTTTATATTTACTAATCATTAGAATCAGTAAAATATTTTAAACTACATTTTTACTGCAAATTAGAAAATGAATTTAATCTTAATAAATTTAAATATTAAATATAACTATACATTCACTTAAAATGTCTAATTACAAATATCTTCATAGTCACTAAAAATTTTTTTTTCAGAAACAATGTTTTAAATAATTTGCATTAAAACTATTTATGATCAAAATATTTCTTTCAATTCTTAAATACTTTAATTTCTGTGGTTAATCATGAAAACTTGTTAAGGAGAAATTATCTCATTTTTCTGAAAGTGTGGAATACAAGCATTTTATTTAATAGGGTATGAGATGGCAGAGATATTCAACATTTGGAGGCCGATCTCAATAAATTGTCAGTTATTAAAAATAGTCAAATTTATTAATCAAAATACAGAAGTTGAACCAAAGCATTTCAGTACAAAAAAGTAAAATTATTCGAAAATCAATTTTTTATAATTCTCTTTCTCTCTCTTGATGTATTCATCTGTTTTGTAGACATTCTTATTTTTAAGATATTCTTATTTCATTTTCTATAAAAATGGTGTATTTGTAGGAATTTTTTAAGGATTAGTTTTCCAAATGGCTCATTATTTTCTGTAAAACGTTCCTTTGTTATCCATTGAAAATTTTCAAATTTGATGGCAATTACAAATATGTGATGACCATAATCTATGAACCATTTGCTTAAAGGTATTTGTAAAAAAAATTTTATGATTCCATCACTAAATCACACTCAATCCAAGTAACACCAAGTTTAATTTAAAAATCGAAGCTCTTTAAAAATGAGAAAATCATTTCACTATCCTGTCTGAAGAATAAAATAACTTTTTATTCTTAATATTTTCTATAATTGTAGCAGTGAAAGCTATTATGAGTAAAATATCTTTTTATATTCTTAAAATATGGTAAAACGTAACTATCTGTATCCATATCATCCGGTAATTTTTAATGCAGTGTTTAGAGTAAAAAATGAATAAATTTAAATTTTGAAGTAAAATATTGAATATTTTTCTTTATTTCAATGTAATTATTGTATGTTTTTGTAAAACATCCTATGTTGATTTATTTATTACAAAATATTTTTTTATATTTATTGTCTGACATAAAATTTTAACTTGGAATACCGTTCTTTTTTGATTTTAGTTAGTATAAAAAATTGTTAGGTTAATAACAACGTTTTGTCGACCAAACACTGAATACAAAGCTAATGATGACATCAGCACATTTTTTACAACTTTTCATTAGCTGCTGTTAAGAGTAGAGGAGGAGCTACCGTCAATGCGCCAGAAACTGATGTCTGCGACAGTTCTTTGTATTTCCTCTTTCGACACGATTTATGAGACGAAATGTTGAGAACTTCTCATGTCAATGGCGTTCATCAAACTGTTCTACGTCGTAAGTAAGCACGTCGTTCTACCCTTTGAAATTAGATATATTTGGTTCTTAACTATTAAAAAGTTAACTACAAAAATTGTGGTGTATTGCTTTCTTTACTGTAATTGTACTGTTCATTACTAATAATAGAGTCATATTTTCTGATTATGCTAAAATTTTAATTACTATACCATACTTAACCTATAATTTGCAACATCTACTAAAGATATTTCCTTAACTTTTAGGAAAGATAATCCTTTTTATTTTAATGATAATTATTGGATAATAAAAAAAGTATGTACAGTTAAAAAAGTTTTTAAAGTTTTTTACAGTTCAAGTATAGTACATCTTGTTATAATTTTGCTTACATTGTTATCATTCCATTTTTTTAGTTGTTGGAATTTGAACATTAACTACCGTAAAAAGGAAATAAATTATAGGCATAAGAATAAGTATGAATCAATGGTATAAGTTCAGTATCCCCATGTATGATTTCTCGCTAAATTTGGCGCCCTTTGTTTTGATCGTAGTGTTGCCGATTTCAGTTTTTTGTTTTTATTGTAGTAATACCAAATTCAGTTTTTGTTACTATTCTTTTTTATTTTTTTGCCAGTATTCATTTTTTTTCGTGTTTTATTTAATTTTTACGTTATATATTTTTTATAGTGGCAACCGCTATTTAAGTTTCACTTCGAGTTTCTTTGTTCTACGTTTCTATTGGAATTGGAAGCCATTTGTCTTCTGTTTGCTATTGGTGCATTAAGGGATTTTCCCTCAATTGTGTTTCGTTGTCGCCAGCGTCCAGTCATCGTAAATTTTTCTTTTTCACAATTTCTTTTATATTATTCCTTTTTATTTAGTTTATTTATTATACATATAATTTTATTTATTCATTTATTTCATTTAAATTCTATTGCTTACATGTATTTTTTCATTGTATTCGTGTTTCATCTTTATCTATTTAAATGTATACTTTTTTTTAAGTAAAAAAAAAAGTATACATTTAAAAAATACTTTTTTCATGTTTTTCTTTTTTTTTTTAATTTTATAAAGTGTATATATATGGAAAATATTTTTTGCATGCTTTTTTCAAATTTTATAAAATTATATTTTAAAAAAATAATTTTTTTTTTTCTTTTAAATTGAAATGTGACACTTGTGGCAACGAACAAAATGTCAAAATAAATATACCAATCGGCATATTAGCTTAACTTCATATCAAGTAAGTCCATGATTTATATTTATTTACCTTATTAAATTTTCTAAAATGCTTATTTTGCAATCGAACTTCCGGAAGTTTCCTGTGTTAATAAACGCGCGCTTAGCTTGGCGACGAAAAAAATTCGCCGCGTTCACTAATATATGGGGATACTGAACTAGTTCCGAATCAATTATTAATTTGAAATTTAATTATAGTTTTATTATAGTTTGCAACATATTTAATTCTTTATTATAATTAACAATTTTATTAAAATTTTTCTTAAAAATTTAATAATCCTAAACGTTCTAAATATATTAAATGGAAATTCGGAGAATAATATATTAAGTTGATAGTTAAAATTATGATATTAGTTCGTTTTAATTTACATACTAATTTAATTAGGTGCATAAAAATTTAAGGAACTAGTTCGGTTTCCCCATATATTGGCGAACGCGGCGATTTTTTTTTGTCGCCAAGTCGCCAATGTAAGCGCGCCAAGCTAACACGGGAAATTTCCGGAAGTTCGATCGAAAAATAAGCATTTTAGAAATTTAAAAAAGGGAAATAAATATAAATGGACTTACTTGATATGAAGTTGAGCCGACGTGCCGATTGGTATGTTTATTTCGACATTTTTTTCGCTGTCACCAGAGTCACATTTCAGTTTTTTTTTTTTTTTAAAATATTTACACAAATATTTTTCTAAATATTTACACTTTATAAAATTTTAAAAAAGCTAAAAAAAGGCATGCAAAAATATTATTTTAAATATAAATTACTTTACAAAATTGAAAAAAAAAAGGATTCAAAAAATATGTTTCTAAATATATAAGATAATAATGAATAAAATTATTAGGATAATAATGAATTAAATTAATAAGATAATAATGAATTAAATTATTAGGATAATAATGAATTAAATTATTAGGATAATAATGAATTAAATTATTAGGATAATAATGAATTAAATTAATAAGATAATAATGAATTAAATTAATAAGATAATAATGAATTAATTTATTAAGCTAATAATAAATATATATTAAATAAACGAAATAAAAAGAATTAATGTAAAAGAAATTGTAAAAATAAAAATAAAAATTTACGATGATTAGACGCTGGTGACAACGAAGCACATCCCTTAATTGCACCTACAGCAAACTAAAGACAAATGGCTTCCAATTCAAATAGAAACGTCGAAAAAACGTGGGATATAGAATTTTCTAGAACAATGAAAGTCGAAGTAATTTTTAAATAGCTTTAAAATTTATGTTAAACACAAGAAAATTGATTAGTGGCAACAACAACAAAAAAAAAGTAACTAAAACTGAAATTGGCAACACTAAAATAAAAACAAAAGCTGAAATCGGCAACACTACGCAGTAAACAAAGGGCGCCAGATTTGGCGAGAAATCTTATATGGGGATATCGAACTTGTTCCAAATTTAATTGAAAATGTCGCAATTAAGTATTTCAATGATTAAACATCTATTTAGTTAAAGATTTTTTTGCTCATCAAATTGATTTCATTAAAAATCGGCAATCGGAGCAATGAAAACTTGTCATTGACACCAATTCAATCAATATAGATGTTTGATGTGGACTAAGAAATAAATTAGCTGTCCATTAATTCTATTTACTAATTTTTTAAATCATTAAATATAGTAAATCAGTTATTCGTTAAATAGCTTATACAAATACAAAACATTAAAATTCAAACGAATGAAAAATACATAAATAAAATTATTTTATTCTCTATTTGTATCTATTAATAAGGGTAATTTCTCAATAAATATTTCATCGTTCTTATATGTATTCTGTTTAAAATATATTAAAAATTAATTTAAATGTATATTTTGAAATTAAGTAAAAATTTCAGTGTATTTTTTGTTTCGAAATTAAACGTTGTAAATTATTTTGCATATTTTCATTGAATTCAGGTAACCCCTGAAAGTTTGCTATTAATGCATGTTTATAAATTATAATGTTTTGAATATCTATGAGCTTTTGTCAAAAAAAAAAAAAAAAAAAAAACATGGAATGGCTTAATTTTTATAATAAAAATTCCTCTGAATGATCCCAATCTAAATTATTATGGTGTTGAATTAAAAATAGGTTAAATTTAGAGACGTGGTTTAAAGCAATCAATTTTAATCATTAAAAGTGTATTAAACATAAGGATCTGTACTGTATGGAATTAGCTATTTGGTTTGAATACCATTCTATTAAGTGTAAAAATAAATACTAAAAATGTGTTTTATAATGAATATTTATTTATTATCTTTATTGTTTGCTTAAGTATGCCACTTTACAGAAAATAAATTTATTTTTAAAATTTTATTTAAAAATTAATAGAAAATAAGCAATTTTAATACAACTTCATTGTCTTTTATGTGATATTCCCCAAATAGACCTAAATGTGTAATCTGAGTTTTTCATTATGGAGTAGTAATTTAGTGAATTCTTTTTTCCATCTTATCATAATAAGAAATATGAAGTAAAAAATACAAACTTCTTAAGTATGCAAAAGATTCTTATTCTAAACATTTATTCTGAATAGTATAAAATATGTTTGAATAATCATATTATTTCAAACAAATGCGTCTCTTATATATATATATATATATATATATATATATATATATATATATATATATATATATATATTGTCCTTAGTGTTCGAATGCAATTTCAATACCTAATTATATCCGTTTGAGAGAATATTGTGAAAGAAAAAGTTTCTTGTTGTAAAAGCCGAGAAGTTAACTGAATGGTTAGCGCTCTTGCCCTTGGTTCAACTTTTCGTGGTTTTGAATCCTACCTGGTCGTGGGTATTTGTAGTAGTTTTGAATCCACATAAAATGGAACAGCAGATTAATTAGCCATTAGGTGCATAAAATGACCATGGAGTCACAAACGTTCTGAACCAAATTCTTGTTGTAAAAACTTATAGAGAAAGTTTTGTCATAGGAAAGCTCATTTATTTCAAATTTAAAACCAAACATTTATAAAAATGGTCATTAATTAAAAGCTAATTTGAATTTTTAATCTAGGAAGCTTGAAAATATCACTGTTATCACTGAAAATTTCTGATTAAGATATAACTGATGATTAATTTTAGTGAAATGATGATTCTTATATTGTTGCAGCATTTTTCTGGTAATTTGTAGTTTTTTTTTTTAAAGTTTTCAATTTTTAGAAGTTCAATATGAGTTAGTGAAAAATAGTTTGAAAAACTTTTAGTTAATTAATAATTGCAATTATAATTTTTAATTTTTTTCTCATAAAGTAAATATTGTAATTGTCATGCTTTGTATCATTAGGGAAATAGTGCCATAATTGAGTTAATAATGAAATTTTTTAAAGTACTCACTCTGTAAAAATATTTTATTAAAAAATTGTTACTTCAATGATACAGAAGTTTGTGGAATTGGAGATATTTCTGAGAAAACTCACTCAGAAATAATTGACAATACAACTTGTTGTCTTTTATTGATAGTAGCTGATGGAGTAAATATTCAGATCTTTTTATGTATATGCATTTCTATTTGTATTAAAATTAAGTTTTTTTTCTCAAATTTTTACCAGTTTCCAAACTGATACCTTTAATATTCAGATTTGCATTATCATTTATAGTTTAAGAATCTAATATTTTTAAAATTTAGCTTATTTAATTTATTTTAAATTTAGAAACACTTAAAAATGCATTACAAACATGTTTAGAAATGATGTGTGCGTTATTCTGTATAATTGTTCATATATATTAAAAAAGCAGTTTTCTGGGTAACACTTAAATCAACACTAAAAGAATTTAATTGAGTGACAAATGTAATCGTGTTTAATTTTGATTTGAAATTAAAATTTAGTAAATATTTTCCTAAGTCACTTGTATTGGCTTTTTGTACACTCGCTTACAACTATTACTTTTCTTCTGTCGCTTAATGTGTTACTTTTCAGATTAGGAAAATAATATAATTGGTGTAAAACTTTTTAAGAAATGCAAGATTACTAATTTACGATTAGAATTTCTTTTAGAAATGAATTTTTATTTTGGAGACTTATTTCGATCATCATTAAAGCCATGCATTTGCTTAAATGGGAATTTTCGATTAGCTTCCATTCAATGATAATTCACTATTTATATATTTTAATTAACTTTAGCTATAATAAGTGGTTTGTAATTTATTAAAAGATAAATTATTTTGGCCTTTTTTCATAAATGATTTGTTGCTACTATTCTTGGAGATATTTTTCTCATAATATAATCTGAGTAAAATAGATTTGATTAATTTATTAAATTGAAAACGTACCTATAATTCCTCTGTTTTATAGTTTATAAACAAGGTTTTTACTAGCTCAGTTCATTAATAATATAATTTCTTATATTTTAAGCCATAATTTGTAGTCAATATGTTGTGCGAAATAAGAAGTAATTGATTTTAAAATGAAAAGCTTTAGTTTGATTTGTGTGGAACATGTAAACACTTATTTACGTACATTTACTATATTTCAGTTACTTTAAACGTTTCAAAAACTAACTAAATTAGAAACATTTAAAAGAATAATTCAAAGGTATCTATATTTCATAGATGTGACTGTTATAAAATATAGGTGATATGCAGAAACGATTATCCTTAAAAAAATATTAGACTTAGTTGTTTTGTTGTTTGTACCTTTTTTTAATATGAACTAACGGGGTAAAAACTATAAAGCATTAAAATTTAAGTAAATTATAGAAACAAATGTTTTCACATGAATTAGCTTTTCATGTCAAATCCATAAAACCTTATATGAAATTTTACATTTCATATTCTTTAAGATAATCAATTTACAAACAGAAATAGTTTTGGCAATACCAGAGTTGTGAATCACCTAAAGTGTCTCATTTTTTATTCTTACCTATATGATGTAGTACTTTATGAAAAACAGTTTCTGAATAAAATTTACGTTTATAAAACATAGAAAAAATAATATGTTAATAATGTGAAAAAGTAAATATAATAGGAAAAAAAAGGAACGTCAGCAGAGAGTAACATATTACAATTTATATGCTTATAATTTAATTTATTATAATTCAAATAGGGTTCATTTAACCACACACAGTTGCACTCTTCTACAGAATATGTTGTGTATACTCTTCTATTTAGTTTGCTTATGTTGACGCCAGGTTACAGTATTTTGAACCATGATGTTTAGTATATCGGCTTTATTTAGTTATTTAATGGATTTTCATATGGGCTTATTATCATAAGATAAAAAGCTATATTAAGCTGCTTTTATATATCACTGCAGAAATTATAATATTTTATTTTTCAAATGAGCAATTGTAAAATATTTAAAAAAAAAATAAATCTGAATCCATAAATACGCAATAAAAAGAAAAGTGAGTTACACTTAACTAAAATCGCGTAGCAATTTTATACAGTAGTATTGCTTAGGACACGAGATATTCACTTCATACCTATTTCATATAATATAGTATCTTATCCTTTTCAAGTAAGCTTCACTCCACGGGGTCCCTGATCCGGAATCAAACCCGTGAGCTCACCCCCTGAGCTTCACTCCACGGGGTCCCTGATCCGGAATCAAACCCGTGAGCTCACCCCCTGAGCTTCACTCCACGGGGTCCCTGATCCGGAATCAAACCCGTGAGCTCACCCTTGAGCTTCACTCCACGGGGTCCCTGATCCAGAATCAAACCCGTGAGCTCACCCTTCAGCTTCACTCCACGGGGTCCCTGATCTGGAATCAAACCCGTGAGCTCACCCTTGAGCTTCACTCCACGGGGTCCCTGATCCGGAATCGAACCCGTGAGCTCACCCCCTGAGCTTCACTCCACGGGGTCCCTGATCCGGAATCAAACCCGTGAGCTAACCCCCTGAGCTTCACTCCACGGGGTCCCTGATCCGGAATCAAACCCGTGAGCTCACCCCCCTGAGCTTCACTCCACGGGGTCCCTGATCCGGAATCAAACCCGTGAGCTCACCCCCTGAGCTTCACTCCACGAGGTCCCTGATCCGGAATCAAACCCGTGAGCTCACCCCCCTGAGCTTCACTCCACGGGGTCCCTGATTCGGAATCAAACCCGTGAGCTCACCCCCTGAGCTTCACTCCACGGGGTCCCTGATCCGGAATCAAACCCGTGAGCTCACCCACCTGAGCTTCACTCCACGGGGTCCCTGATCCGGAATCAAACCCGTGAGCTCACCCCTGAGCTTCACTCCACGGGGTCCCTGATCCGGAATCAAACCCGTGAGCTCACCCCTGAGCTTCACTCCACGGGGTCCCTGATCCGGAATCAAACCCGTGAGCTCACCCCTGAGCTTCACTCCACGGGGTCCCTGATCCGGAATCAAACCCGTGAGCTCACCCCTGAGCTTCACTCCACGGGGTCCCTGATCCGGAATCAAACCCGTGAGCTCACCCCTGAGCTTCACTCCACGGGGTCCCTGATCCGGAATCAAACCCGTGAGCTCACCCCTGAGCTTCACTCCACGGGGTCCCTGATCCGGAATCAAACCCGTGAGCTCTCCACTGAGCTTCACTCCACGGGGTCCCTGATCCGGAATCAAACCCGTGAGCTCACACCCCTGAGCTTCACTCCACGGGGTCCCTGATCCGGAATCAAACCCGTGAGCTCACCCCCTGAGCTTCACTCCACGGGGTCCCTGATCCGGAATCAAACCCGTGAGCTCACACCCCTGAGCTTCACTCCACGGGGTCCCTGATCCGGAATCAAACCCGTGAGCTCACCCTTGAGCTTCACTCCACGGGGTCCCTGATCCGGAATCAAACCCGTGAGCTCACCCTTGAGCTTCACTCCACGGGGTCCCTGATCCGGAATCAAACCCGTGAGCTCACCCCCTGAGCTTCACTCCACGGGGTCCCTGATCCGGAATCAAACCCGTGAGCTCACCCCCTGAGCTTCACACCACGGGGTCCCTGATCCGGATTCAAACCCGTGAGCTCACGTCTTTTGGTTTTCTGCCCCGCTTACAGGAGAAACTGTTGTGCCTCTCGAGCTCCTTCTCAAGTGGGCACTTGAAAAAGTGACGTCGGCTATTAGATACATACATACATACATACATACATACATACATATATATATATATATATATATATATATATATATATATATATATATATATATATATATATATATATATATATATATAAAGTTCATAAAATCTCCTGCTTGTATATGAATTTAATACTAGAGCGGTTTCAGAATTAAAACTTTTATTTAATCATTCGCGCATCTGTTTTGTTGTTGAAGTCATATCCGTATGAATAATATGTAAAATGAATCACAAAAGGATATTGAAAAATATTAGTAAGTTTTAGATTAGAAACTTCTCACGATTGATTTATAATATTGAAAGGTAAACAGTTATAAATTATAATCTCTTCTTCGCATTATTTATCATTAAAATTCTAAATTTCTTTCAATTATAATTTCTAAAGTTGATTCCAATGCCGTTAAAATTATGAGGACATCGAATGAATTACTAACAAACTACTTAAAAGGATCAGAGAGAACTTCTCTCTATAAAGTGCTCTATAATTTTTGTGTCATAATGTTGAATAAAATGTACTGTTATGTATACCTTTTGACTGCGTCGCCCAGCCAGTAAGGAGGTTATAGCCCTCGGCCAAGTGGGCTCGGGTTCGACTCCCGAGTAAGACGTGGTTGTTATATGTCGTCGGGACGCCTCGTTTGTTTATAAAATCTGCTGTGCTCGTCTAGTAATCCTGTTTGTCTTGCATTCTTCATAGGTAGGTATCTCGGCATCTAGGGTGCGATGGTGACCCACGCCCTGTGGTGCACCCGGGGCAACGCCTATTCGGAAAGAGGTCACTGTTTCCGGCCGGTTCCTCGGGTATACGGGGACAATACATCCCGACATACCCCGACCATTAGAGGAAAAAGAAGAAAAAAACCTTTGGACTGCGGTTAAAGATCCGTCTAACGGTTTATACGAAAGCACGGGCTCTTTTCTTTAAGGGCATTATTTTTTGCCTAAAATTTGATTCAACAGATAAATATTAATGTAAATTCTATACCCCTCTAATTTTAAAAGTTCTGTAGTTTTCTATTAAGACATTTTTCTCTTATTTAATGCATCTAAAGGAGTGTGGCGCTTATTTCATTTTTCATTTTATTTATACATCTTATCTTTTTTAAAAAAGTTATAACATTTAACTACAGGAAAGTCACATATTGTTTAATATTAGTATACATCTGTTTATAATTTTTCTTTTGTATCGTAATCATGATCTACACATGCCTTGGACTAAAATATGTTCTGAACTTTAAAAGTTCTTAAAGTATTCATTCATTTCTTTGCCTTTTAACTTATATATATATATATATATATATATATATATATATATATATATATATATATATATATATATATATATATATATATATATAGAAATTACAATATGATCCTGAAATTAAATCAGTTTAAATTGTGTGAAACATTTTATTTCATTTGGTTCCTTAGTTCTCTCGCTATTTAAGGAAATATCATTTATTTGAGTGTTTGAGTGTAAGCATTTAAAATTCTAACACACAGCAAACAAATTTATTAACTTGATATTTTCGCGTTACGTCAAAATATTGCGTGCTTCGAATACTATTTTAATTTATTGGCATTTCTTCCTAAATATATTATTAATAATTTTTTTATATTGTTCTGAATATTTAAGCCATTGTTTTCGTTTGAACATAAAGTTACAAATTCTTATTTTAGGGGATTCTTTTACGTTAATTAAAATATTTTATGTAAATATATATGGTTTTGATATTGTTAAAAAGTTGTAATAAATTTGGAAAAAAATAAATATTTTTATTATTTATTTTTATTTTATTTTATTATTATTATTTTTTAAGTGCAGTTTGGTTTTTGTTTCTTTAAATTTTAAAGGGTTTTATTTATTTGAAATTTATCGTGGCTTTTTGCAAATGTATTATCATATACTTTTTAATAGATTTTGGATAAGCTTAAATCTTTACATGAGTTATTTAATGACTCGTGAACATTTTTACTATTTATCCGTTTTCTTTCAATATTAGTCAATATTCAGCAGCTACTTGAATTCACCTGTATACATTTCCCTGAATATTTATGCATTCAATGACCCTGATCGTAAATTCCAAATTAATGCTTTGGCTTTCATTTAAATAGTTCGTATGTTTGAATTCTGTTTCGGACGGGGATGTTTGTAGTGGTTATGTTTGTACTGCAAAATGTTTGTCTTAGTCGAGTTAATAATCGAATTAAAAAAATTAATAATTGCTCACCAAACAATCGAAATCTGACCTTCTGTGAAAATATTTTTTCTATGTCGTTACCACCCTAGACAAGACTTGCTATTAATTCGGAATCCATTTTAGGACCGTGTAAAATTAGATCTAATGCAAAAATTTTATCCAAAAACTAAAAAAATAAACCTAATTAATCATTGAATCTTTTCTATAATTATCATAAATAAAGCTAAAAAAAATTTAATTGCTTAGTCTTTATTTATATGCAAATTCTTAATGATCTGATACGTTTGTTAATGCATGAGTAATTCAAAGAAGGAATCAGCTTGTGTGAATTTTTATTGTCGTTCTCTGGGTTCAATATCACTTAATGCACAAAGAAAGGGGTGTGGAATGAGTTTTAAAATAAATAAATAAAAAAATACCCACCAGAATTATTCTAAAACAAGACTTCGCATTATGCAGATGAAGATTGGCTGCATGTGGAAAGAATATCGAAATGGGTGTAATAACTTGAATGTGTGCTATTATTTACGTTCATGTAGCTGAGTTTTCTAATAATATTAGAATACTGATTTGTATTTTCCCATGCATTGTTGATCGATATGGAATTATCTATCATTGTGATCCCATTCTAATTTATTACATTAATATAGTCTGCGGTATTTTTTATTTTATAATTACTCTATTTTACAATAGCTAGATTCGTTATTGTGCTTAATTCGCACTAAAAGATTATTGAGCTTTGTAGCTTCATTTTAATGAAATTTAATTGTTGCTTTAATCATTACTTTCCTTTTAGGCTCATAATTTCTAAAACCACGTCATTCTCTTTTTTAAATAAAAATTATTTAAAATTAATGTTTATCTTTTAAAATGAAAGTAATGTTGGAGCTTAGAGATATAAAAAAATTGATATCTAAAATGAGCTGTCAATTAAATATACTGCCACGCCTTTCCGTTTTATATTTTTTATTTTATAAAATTGTATATTTCAATCAATTTTATTTTTATTAATTTTATATATTTCACAAAGCATTTAATTTTTTATGTTATTCAAATTTTTTTATATTGCGCGAAAATATTAATTAACTTTATATTTTATTTCTTAAAAAAAATGATATCAAGTTACTACAAATGCCACAAGTAAATATTAATAACATCTTAAGGAAATCATTCGTTGAAAGAAACTTATGTATAAATTATTTTTCTCTGCGTTTTCTTAGGAATATCTGTGTATTTGTGTATCTATCTTCTTTTCCTCGATATTCAGGTGGTAGTTTCTTTTTATTTTTTATTTTCCATCTATTAATAGTTTTTTTGTGTAAATTATTGAGAAATAATTTCAAAATTTAATTAAATTTAATATATATTTCAGTTATTATCATTATGTTTACAGAAAAGTTTAATTAAAAATGCTGAAATGTTAAATAAACATAAGTGATAAAAACATTTTTGATTAAAGAAATTGTAAACATTAATTTTAAATTTTGTAATTGCCTGAATATTTATTTGCTTACACGATAGTAATTTGAAAATTCAATCGTTCGTTGCCAATTTTAATTTCCTGCATAAAATTTTATGACAAACAAAACAATGTTATCTTAACTTAAACATTAACAAGATATTAAATATATTAATTTAAAAATAAAGAAAAACGAATTATTCGGATTTCATTATGTTTATATCAAGAAGAAAAATCTAAAATATTTTATAATTAATGTTAAGGTACTTTCTATTATCTTCTTAAAAAAGAGAAAATAGCGTATCGGCATTCACAAAAAAAAACCAACATTTCGTGCTCTCCAAAACTTCGGCTTTAAACCCTGATTTTATATGAAGGGGAAAGAAATGCTTCCCTCCCCTCTAGAAGAAGCGTCTGCATTTTGAACTGCTGCCTCGTGCTTTGTGATTTTATGATTTTATTTGTCGGGAAATTCAAATTCTGATATCAGAAATAATTTAGTAATAAGAAACCTTGTTTTCTAATTAGAATTTTACTTTTTACGTTATAGTTTTCAATTTCTTAATTGAAGGAGAAGTGATTTGGTTTGTCAAAGTATATAAATAAGTTTGAAAAATGCATTATCATTTTTTAAACATATTTTAAGAATTACTCCATCATTTTTAAATCTGATTTTGGAATTTGATTTATTTTATTAGGTGTATGTATTTGTACATCAAGTCTATAAAAATAAAATCTTTTTCTCACTGAATTTTTTCCGGAGTTGAAGTACATGAAATAAAGTAATTCTTATATACTCGGGTGTTGGCATTTAGCTAAAGAACTTAAAGTATAAGTTATGCTTCATTTCCATACTCGATATCAGCACCAGAAATTAATTTAAACGGTAAATAATAGTGATTTGAACTTATTGCATAATTATTTTTGGCATGATCCACATCAGTTTTTAACTTTTGTTCTCTTCAGGAACATAAGCAATTTTTCCTGCATTTTAAAACTCTCATCTCTGCTCAATTACTACGAGAAAAAAAATGTATGGTACTGGATCTCCAATTCTGCTCTTCGATACAAGAACTCTTTGTTAGAGATGTTTGTAATGCTTCAGAATCCACTTTAAACTATAGTTTGGTTAAATTAAATCCTTAAGTGGAAAAAAATGGTTGCTTACTGACAAACATCCACGGAATTTCGCCGTAAGACGATTTTCATGTTAAAATTTTTAATTATTGGAAAAATTGCATCTCTCTGTATTTTGTTTTACTCCATCATTTATTTTAGTGCAAAATACAATTCTGATTCTGATTTAAAACTTTACAAAATTCATAGTTCAAAATAAATTTTATTTTAGAGCTATTGATTTACTGGTATAAATATTTTATTAAATTATGAAACTTATATATTTTGCTTTATATCAAATTTAGTTTTTATTAAAAACATGACAATTTTTCAAATCATTTTATATATTAAATTGCGCTATTTTTCACACTTATTTTTCATTTATATCTATCGGATCTTATTGTTTTGTAAAACACAATATGCAAATATTCCATAAAGAGCATTCACTGCGAAAAAGTTAATAATATATTAATTCTTGAATATTTTTCTGCAAATTTATATTTTAGTAAGGTTGAGGATTTAAGCCTTTCATAGTTCACTTACATTCGTTGAAAACTGTCATTGACGTTATCCATTGATTTTTCTCATGACGAAATCTATTGTGTATTACTATACATTCGGTTTGCCTTTTATTATTACAGCTTAAAGTTTCATTTGTATCGACATACGAATGTAACGACGAAGTTGTGTATCTTTTATTTTTCTCTCCCATTAAAGCTAAAAATAATCTTAAATTCAGATATTCGATTTTTTGTTCGAAGTAGATTTATGCGGCGGTTTTTCATATTTAAAATGTATTTTACATACGAGATAAAAACTGCGTCTACACACACCTACATTGAACTGAATTATTGATATCTATAATTGATTTATGAATTGCTGCTCTGCCGTAAATTATTCTATTTATGAAGGTGCCTTCTAACTATAATCATTAACCTAGGAGAATGTTGATGCCGATTGTGTTTAGCAGTTGTTCGTCCTTTAGACACACTACAGTCCTCTTCCACATCTGTTGACCTCTTAAATGATATTCCTTTGATTTTTTCAATCATATAGTAAAAGTGCCGTCTAAGTATTTTAAAGTATGTTACTTTTAGTATAAGTTTATGAAGATAAGTCGTAATTTCGGTTTTAGACATCAGACAGAATAATAAATAAAAATTAGAAAAAAAAATGAGCGTGACAAAATCCTTGAACTTTTTCTATTCAGTTTATTGTGCATACATTAATTATATCATTTTTCTCTGTGTTTAAGAGTTTTAAAGTTATCATATGTTAATTTATCCGTCATTATACGGTTAAAATAGTTGACTTTCAATACAATGATGTGAAAATTTGGTTTAAAATTATTTAGGTTATGTGGGTTGCTAATTTCATTTCTAGTTTTGATAGCTATACGTATTGCTAAGGTGATAGCTGACGTTTTTAAACGATGCTCTCTCTTTGATACTTATAAATATTATTTCGTTAGAACATTTGACATTTCTGCGTTATTTTTTGCTTACACAAAATTGAAATATTCATTTCGAGAAAATAATGAAATTGACTCCTAAACATTTTTGTGTGATAATTTTTCATAAATTTCGGCAAGGATTATCGCGATATGAGTTTTGATGGAATTAATTCTTCATACAACATTGTGCTACAGCATTGTAAAAATTTGGTGAAACGCGTATTTGTTCAAGGTCGTCATTCTCTCCTGGCCAAGTCATTCCAAATCTTTCTTTGTACAAGAACTATCAATGCTGTGCGTGATGTAATAAAATAAGATTGTTATGTGAAATATGAAGCTGAGTGTAACGAGCTAACAGTCGAGTATTAGTATAGCGCATGCGCTCTAGATTCTGCCACCCTTCTCCCTTCCAATTATATTGTTTTATGGTTTTTTCTTTAGTTTTGGAGAGTGTTCTTAGAAAGACAACGCACTGGAGATGCGCTTGTGGCGGCGTCCGCCTATGACATTGTCATGTTTATTATGTTGGAAAGTGTTTTAAAATTTATGTAAATATTAAATTTATGAATATTTAAAATTTATCCTTATCAATAAGTTAAATTAAATTGAAATTCGCTTCAATTGCTCTGCCACCTCGGTATGCTACAGCTTTAAGTGATGTCATCGTTCCGGATGGAACTGTCTCGAATAATTCTGAAGAACTAATGAGTGAATCTGGGTAAAAGATATTTCTGAGAAGTGCTGTCATCCCGACAGCAGAAGAAAAATTACTATAAACCTGCCATTGATATTTGTTGAGTTTGATTTCATGGTTTTGATTCCAACCCTTGGAATCAGAAGATATAGCATCCCTCTATTTTGGAGAGGAAAGGAAAAAGTGTTTCCAGTTAAATTTCCCAACCGTGGAATCAAAGAAAAACGGTTAGTTCCAATCCTTGGAAAAAGAACAATCCAGCATTAAATATTAATTCAATCCATAGCACCCTGCTATTTTGATGTGTTTCCTGTTATGCTTAATTCTATCCAGTGGAATAAAAATATGCTGTTTTGATTCCAGCCCTTAGAACAACAAAAAAATAGCTTTCTGTTTGTGATTTAATTCCATGCGAAATCTTTTGTTGAGAATCTAAGAAATATTGCGCTACTTCTGATTTTCGAATAAATCCTGTCCATATATACCGTTTTGGAATTGTGTGCTTGAAAATTCCTGTTCCTGGAATCAAGAAAAGTGCGATAATCAAGAAGTGTTGTGCGCGTGTGTTTTTTTCGGTGAAATCTCGTAAAAGAAAAAGAAAATAATTAAGTGAAAAAGAAAGTGAGATTTCGAAATCGAATGCAATGATGGGATAAAATCGAAAATAAGTGAAAAAAAATATATAGTTAAATATAATTATTTCCTACTAAATGTTGAAGTAATTCAATAAAAGAATTATTTTGGGGTTTTAAAATACCTGAGAAATTGTGTTTGTTATTATTTCAAAACTCGGTGAAGAAATTTCATTTTTAATGATTAGTGAAAATATTCTTATATTTACATTAGTGTTTGTAATATATAGTTATATTACAAACACTATGGATATATACACTATGTATATATTATATATCATTTGTGTTTGTTTCAATATTGTATATATGATATATAATTTCATTAATTTTATATATTGTTAGTTAAAATTTCTTGCACGTTTGCAGAAGTATTTGGTAAGAATAATTTTCTTATTGGGTATCCTATCTAAATTTAGTTTTGATTTGTTGTTATTGTTGTTACTTATCTCATATTGTCTAGGCTAGGCTAGGCTAGACAACCACCATAAAACCAAAACTATCTAAAATGTCTAAAAAAATGTAATAGATCCCGAAGGACATCGTCTTTTTTAGAATTTAGGCAGGTTAAGATATGTTCAGGGGAGGCCATATTGAGGGAACACCAAGGACAGTCTGAAATGTCCTTTGTCCCTGCTGAAAGGTAATTCCTCTTGTGTGCCCACTCAGGTATCGGGAGAAGGCAGTTTGATAAGATCTTGGTCTAAGATTGAAGATCTCACCCGGTCTTTTGGCGAAGTACCATGGATGGTTGGGAGGTATTTTAATAAGCCTTTTGAATTCAGTTTTCGCTAGGGAAGAAATATCACTAGATGTGAGCTCTCCTCCTGGGTTTACTCCCTCCTTTGAAGCCGATCTGGCCAAGAAATCCGCTCTTTCATTCCCCTCTACTCCCACGTGTAAAGGGATCCATTGAAAATGCGCTGTGTTCGGGTGACAGTCTCTCAAGAAGATTTAGTATGTCCAGGCTAGTTTAATCTCCAACAGTGCTCCAATTTAAAAGAGGCTGGATCTAAATACGGAGCAATTATCTGGGTTTCTTATTTTAAATTCTAGTCCTCCGGAGACTGTGTTTATGTACACCCCACTGCTCGAGACTCCCTTACTACCATCTGTATAGATTTTCAAAGAACATGGAGGGATATTATGGATTGTTCCAAGTACCAGTTGCTTAACGAGCCGGAATCTCTGAGTTTTTTGTCACAGTTGTTAGGAGGTCCTCATGGAAGCACATTCCATCAACTTTTAATCCAGCTCGCAGTGATTTCAATGAGTGACCCTCTACATTCGAAGAAGGGTGATTTACTGTTCTTGCATAGGAAAAGGAGCTGTGTTTCTGTAGTCGTTTGTTGCTGGTCCAATCTAAGAGGTAGTTAGAAGTTCTGTGCTGCTCGTTATAGTTAATTAGCTTGTTATAATATATTGTAAGACACAGAATACTTCTCTGAGAAAGGTGTGGCAGATTACTTTCGTAATTCACAATTTAATATGGACAACTATTATGTAGCCCTGTGATGACCCTAGCTGCGCTGTACTGTACCCTCTCAAGCCAATCCAGACTGTTCTTGGAAGCACAGGAATAGATAGGGAAACCATACTCTAGCATTGGTCTAATGAGGGAGATGTATATAGTGCGAAGTGCACTAGCTTCTGCACCCCAATCTCGACCTGATAACGACCTGAGAATATCCAGCCTTTTTCTAGCATTGAGCAGTTGTTTTTCAATATGTTTATTACTTGTAATTTCCTGATTTAGGATATAACCAAGGTATTTAGATAGTTCAAAGGAGTTCCATTCATTAAGATTCGAAGATGATAATGGAAGAGGTCTCAGCTGGTTGTAAAAAAGATACAAACTGATTTTGATGCATTAAAAACCAATTTTCGTTGTTCAACAAAGGAGTAAGCCCCGTCCATAGCATTATTGAGTTAAATCTCGATGCCTTCAATGTCTGAGTTTGAGTTGTAGATGATGATATCATCCTCAAATATATCCCCTTTACAATATTTGATAATTTCTTTTTCGATACCAGAGATGTATAAAGAAAACAATACTAGACTCAAGAATGAGCCCGGAGGAACTCCTTGTTTTATTCCGAAAGGATCTGAGAAGATGTTATTTTACTTAACTCTAATTGAAGTTTTGATTTGTGATGTTATAAAGAAAAATTTTTGTCCTAAGAGAGAGAGAGTATTTTCGTTTTATTGACATATAATTTTGAGTAAATTTAATAGCTGGTACATATATCATAAATATAAATACCAACTATTAAAGTACTATTTATTTACTACTATTTATTTGCATACTCTTGCTTTTAAATTTTGATACCGAATTTATTTATTTTTAGAAACTCGTACATTTAAATTGTTATTATTATTGTATGCAAGTTTTTTTTTGTTCTAGGTCATGTGCTAAGTGTATCGTAGACGAACAGTACTGGTTTGTACAAAATTTTGTAGAATTAAATTTTGCTAAGAGAAAAAATTGATTTTTAAGGTATATGATATGTTTAAACCATTTTTGTGTGTTTCCAAATGAGAAACAAATTTATTATATTAAGTATTGAAATTTTATTTTAAGTTTAAATATAATACAAGAAATATTTTAAGTCAAATATTTTTTATTGTTTTAGAAATGTTGATATATTTTGTGTGCATAATGATGATAGGTTACTTTTCTGTTTTCTAACTGAAAACAAATATTAATTTATGAAAGATTATAATTTCATGTGAAGTTGAAACAATCAATATTTTTAGTTAGGTATTTGAGTTTTGTTAGAAACGAGTTAAATTAGGCTTAGATTAACCATTAGCTATGTCATTCTTGGGAAAAGGTAAAAAGGAGAACTTGTTAATTTTAGCATAGTAGCTCGAGGTAAATGTTGACCCAAACTTATTTAATGTACCTATTAAACAAGCTTTTATTTAGAGCCTGAACTATGAAGAGGATTTTGTGAAAGAATAGTTCCTTTCAATAATAGACTGGTGAACTTGTTTGGGTACAACAACCCTTAGATTTGAATCCTACTTGTTTACCAATTGCACGAATTGTGTCGGAATTTGAATTAGGAAATGTTATTACAAAGGCTGCTATTATTGCAAATGAATTGGATCGTGGTAGATGCCTATTAGGAAACCGAACAGCCTCATTAGTAGAAGAAAAGAAAAAATAAAACTTTGACAGATGAGATAAGTAATGTGCAGACTAGAAATCAGAAACGTATAGAAGAGGAGTCGAAGATGAACTAAAACATAACAATAAAAGATTTGGAAACGAATTCCAATGAAGAGGTTGTGGATAAGGAGAATTAACAGTTTTACTAGAAGCACAGTCTGATGATCACTTAATTTCCTTACTTAAGATTGATAAAGGAAAATTCAAAGAATGCCAAAGAACAAGTGAGGATCTCAAACACTTGTTTTTACAGGCTGAGAATATTCAGCCTGGAAAAGTCCACAAAACAAATTATGTAATAAAAAATGATCTGTTACTTAAAAGAAAAGTAGATAAATTAGGACATGAAATTTTTTTATTAGTTGTTCCAAAGAAATTCAAAGAAAAGCTCAAAAGAGCTTATCATGAAGGTACATCTACTCATCTTGGAGTTACTAAAACAAAAGACAGATTAGCTCGAAATCTTTACAGGCCAAACTGTTACAAAGAATTGGAAGAATTTGTAAGGTCCTGTGATCCTTGTCAAAGAGCCGGAAAAGTTGGAGAGAAAAAGAAAGCTCCAATGAGAGTAGTACCAATAATATCTGAAATTTTTAGAAAGATAAATATTGATGCTGTAGGTCCTTTACTAGTTACACCTTCAGGAAAATAACATATTCTAACTGTCATGTGTCTTGCATCCAAATATCCAAATGATGTTGCCTTAGAAGATAAAACATCCACATCAGTTATTGATGCATTACTTCAAATGCTTAGCCGAATTGGCTTTCCTAAAGATATCCAACGTGATCAAGTCCTCGTTTATGAGTGCTTTAACTAGAGAATTATTTGGAATAAAAATAATACATAGTACGGTGTATCATCCACAAAGTAATCAATCCTGTAGAAAGATTCCACAGAACTATCAAAAGAATTCTTAGAATATTATGTTTAGAATCGTCCCCAGATTGAGAGCCTCATATTCATGCAACTTTGTTCGCTTTAAGAACTATAACTCACGAGTCAACCGGATTCAGCCTTGCAGAATTAGTTTATGGAAAAAATTTAAGAACACTGATAACCTTACTCTATTAACATTGGTTACAGCCTGAAGAAGCGCAAAATTCTGTTGTTGAACATGTTTTAAATCTTATTAATCGACTAAAGCGATGTCAAAATCTAGCTGTGGAAAAAGATTCTAGATGAAAAAGCGAAAAACTTATTTTATGATAGAAACAGTGTTAAACGAGAATTTAGAGGAGGAAGCTAAGTTCTTGTTTTGGCATCTTCTCCAGCAAATAAATTATCTGTTCAATGATATGGTCCAGGAACAATTGAATAAAAAATCATTGATACTAACTATATTGTCTCTTTGCCTAAAAAGGAAGAGAAATCACAAATTTATCATGTGAATTTACTAAAGCTCTAGTTCAGTAGATCCAATGTTATAAATCTTGTTGAATTAGATGCGATGAAGGATCCTCCAGATTTAGAAATTGAATTCTCATTTATAGAAAACAACCCAAATGTTTTTAATTGTTCTGAATTAGTACAAAAAAATAATTTAGAGAGATTGAGTAAAGAACAGAAATTTTATATTATTTTCTGATTAAGTATCAAGTTTTTAAATATAATTTTTTTAAAAAAATATGATTTTATTTTGCCTGAATTTTTTATTATATAAATAAATTATTTATGTGTTATATTGAAAGAAGTTTTATATGAATAATTTCATTGTTTTTAAAATCATTGTTAAAAATATTTACTGAATTAATAATCCTATGCTTGCATGCCTTGATTGCCAAACGCATTAACTTAACAAAACAGTTAGGAAAGATTATAAAATAATTTGTTTTTTCTAAAATTCCTTTTTAATTAAAAACTTAAAAAAAATACTGCATGTGCATTTTTTATCTAACGACAATCAGAAATTATTAATGTAAATATCGTTTGAGTAATTGTCATTATTTATAAATTTTTGTTAGTAAATGAGTAAATTCTTTTGATAAGTGAGAAAAAATCATTAATTCAAATATAGTCTGTGGGAAAATTCCATTATTTAAGTGTTTTAATTATGAACCCTTTAGGGGATTTGTCTTCTTTAGGTAAACATGCACGAGTGTCACATTCCTAATGTCCCCGGTGATCTGTCCTCGTCTTTTCTCCTCTTCTGCTTTTCCTTCCACTTCTCTCTCATTGTGGTTGTCCTGCAAGAAGTTGAGTATTTCTCTTGAGTAGCTATCACCGTTCTGTTACTATTAGATTCTTTTGGAGACTAAATTACCCACGTATTTTCCATTCGTGGAGATCCATGTCCCTGGAAAGGAGGATCCTAGTAATTGAAGCCCCAGAGACCAACACCACTTTGGCTTTTTTCTTCATGTAAACGGTAGCTGTGCTTTAGTTCTCAGCACTTCAATCGGTTTTATAGATCAAATGATTGGAACTTCTACTGGCCATCTCAGGAATGTACTGTGAGCACTGGTGCAACTAGTTTACATCATCTTATTGGACTCAGTGCTGGAGGCTGTAGTCAGAGATTGAAATTTGACACAATTTTCATGGAGAAAAAAATATTATTCAATTCTACCACGAGAGCAAATTTTGGAAAAAATTTATGCTAAATTTTTTGTTATTTATACAAAGTAAACTTCCTGGTGCAGCAAGTTTAATGGTAAATATTGCAGGTACTAATGTCTTAAACCTTAATTTTCCAGTGAATCAAAGCTTTATAGCTTGAACTAGTAGAATAGCTATTAGTACTTGGCTTTAGATTCAATTTAAATCTTGATAATCAAGTATTATAATGATTTGGAATCCATTACCCATTTAATTAGTCCTCGTTTGCAAGATGTCATGAAGTAAAAAGCAAATAAAAAAATTAAAATCTAGAATTATTAGTTCATATATTTCATAAGATGTGTTTATATAAGCTAATCACAATTCTGTAATTTCCATAAAAAAAATTATCTTTGTAAACGTTTGGCTAATTTCCTATTTAAACAAATTGTTAAATGCTAACTCTTCTTGATATACTAAATATCTAGAAGTCCCTGGACTAAAAAAGAAAAAAAATCCATTGGCAACAGTTAGATTTCGCCTAACAATTGCAAATGGAACCCCTTATCTCGCTCCCTAGAAAGACGAGCTGAGAGTCATACGGTTAGCACTCTGACCGTCGTTTCAACGGTTCGTGGGATAGAGTAACAAAATAATTTTGAGAAATGACAGATATGCATATGTGGACCCTTAAAACTAGCAACAGAAAGATTCATTGCAAAATATTATCGTCAAATTTTATTTTCCTCTTCCACTGTGATATCATAACAAGGTCAAATGATGGAATTTTCGTTCCGAATGTTCAATTATGGTGCGGTCTTGCTGCGTATCTGTAATTCTGATTAAAGCTTAAATGTAGCAATATTATTTAGAGTAGATGGCCGAGATATTGCTTAATGTTTCAAATAACTTTTTTATGCTGTAAGGAAAATAATATATATATATATCTAAAATGAGTTCGTTGAAATCTTGTTTTTATTGTCATTGATTACAATGTTTACAATAAAATTTAAAAAAAAAACGACTTAAAAGTTATTCTTAGTTTTTTTACATGTGCACTTAATTAATAGTACACTAATTAATTTCACATGATATGTGCATTTAATTAATGATATGCATAAGATTTTTTTATTACATGATTGGTGATTCTGAGTATTTATTATTAATGTGCCATACCATACAAAAAAAGACTTACTTTAATTACTGTTTCCGATTTCATGAATCGGAGTAATTTATATTTCATCAGTCAAGTTAAAGTCAAGACGATTGAAGGGACTGCGTAGCGTCACATTCCAATTCTTATACATATAAGTGAAGAAATTTACCAACGTTCTATTGTAAATAAAAAGCAAGAGTATTACACAGTCATTTTCTTTTATTTTTTAAAGCACTATTTAAGGATACAAAACCATTGTTGATGCTCCTTCTGATTTCAGTTGCGTGCCTGACCGGTGTTGATAAGTTGTGCATTTTTCAGTTAATCTGAATAAAACGCTTAAAAAATTTGGGGTATCAAAATCAACTGATTTTTTCAATAGATTCTCATTTATCAAAATGAGGTATAATAATTCAGAAAATATTTTATTACTTATTCCTGCATATTGTATACAAGAAAAGCTGCGTAATGGAGACAATCTATATTTTTAATTAGGGTGCAATGTCTGACCTAACATTCAATAGCGGTATTTTTTTAGGTCTTAATACCAGAATACCAGTTTTAATATCGTTAGTAAGAATTTTAGAAAAGAAGGAAAACACATGTTTCTTTGGTTTATTTTCCAATTTTATTAGAGGAGAGAAAATATCACAAAAATCTATTGTAGCTTATAATTTATAACAATTTATAAAGATTCACAAAATGGAAGGTAACAAGAAACACATCTTAAGTATTTTAATTACAAAAAAGTTTAAGCATTATTTAATCTGTGGTACTATTTCAAATTTTTTAGAAGTATTTTAAAGTAAGTCTGGAGCATAATTTTGTGCAAAAATTACCAGCCATCAAAAACTAAACTAGTTATATTAGTAATACGTGATATAACTTCTTCTAAGAATTTAAAATGCCTCATCTTTAAAGGAATCGATTCTCTTCAAATGGTTTTGGATATAACTAATTTCGATATTGTATTTGGTTTGTTGAAATTTTTTTTCGCTATCGCTAATTTTAAATTTTGGTCATGGGGCAATTTCTTTTAATTACTGTCATCTTCGATAATAATACTGATTTCTTCAGAATGTGGATAGGTTCGTAGGTATATAAAATTTTAAGAAAATTCACCAGAAAGTTAGTCAAATTTGAGTTGGTTTGGTTCTTTTTTTATTTTCCTTTTAAAAAACCATTAGAATTATGTAAATATTGTAAGACATTTTCTATTTTGGTATGTATTTCTTCTGTGTGATTTTTCAATGTAGCATAGAATTCTTCTCATAGGATGTGTGGTGCTCTTTCTGAGACTATAACATGAAATCTATTGCTTTATTAACTGTTAATAAGTTAGAATCTCTCAATCATAATGCCTCCACAGCCAGTTTTATTAAAGTAGAGTTGATACAGTTCTGGATATTAAGTCAAACTCACTTTTGAAAAAATCATTTGTAAAGACTTTAATTCC
Organism: Latrodectus elegans; assembly: GCA_030067965.1. NCBI lineage: Eukaryota > Metazoa > Arthropoda > Arachnida > Araneae > Theridiidae > Latrodectus > Latrodectus elegans. The sequence goes on from CM057820.1 coordinate 3,974,531, forward strand.
CAATTGTTTTTTTCTGAATGTATACTTATATTTAAATAGTCCCTATTTCTTATACTTGCCCATTCATTAAATCTAAGATTAAATTTTTCACCATTTATGTTTAATAATTTTTTAAAGAATTATTTATCTTCTTTAACTTTTATTTTGAAGAATTGCAAGCATCCTTACTTTAGTTTATAACATTCTCCTTATAATGTTAATTGATGTTGGTAGATTTTTAAAACCTTTCCCGTAAAATAAATTTTAAAAAAATTCAGTGGAAGTGCAAAACACTCAAAATGCTGTTATTTACTTATAATTTCGCTTGTTTTTTATTTATTTTGTATCTTCCTTAGCTGGAATTTTCATTATTTAATAATGGCAGTGCTATCTTCAACAGTTCAGGGTCATTTATAGTTTTTGCATGTATTCCATAGACACTGAGACATAGACCTTTATTGACTTGTCTATCAGGTTTTTCATTTGGCTGTAAATATCTTTTGGGATAAGTTGCTGCACCAACACGTTTTCCTGTACCTAGCCCAGAGTTTAGTTCTACCAATTAAGTAGAAGCAGTCGGGTAGAGTCTTCATAATTTTGAAGCAGGGATCTAGTATAAAACTACAGCAATTTGCAACACCCATATATTGTTTCACTTAGAAAACATTGTGATGACATCTTATTTAGCATGATTCAATCACTTTTAGGGAACACAAATGCTCTTAGGTTATGTCAGAATTACAACTTTTTTTTTATTATGAAAACGATTTCGAAACCAACCAAGCCATCAAGGCATTCTTGGGATATGTGCATTTTTTTCTTTCCATTTTTGATTCATGAATCATCTCTATTTTTTTTTTAAAAGTTATTCGATACTTATATCCATAAGCGTTTCAAATATTTAGTTTCATTTAATTTATTAAGGGATGTCAATACGACGTGGAGCATGATGCAGCGTAGCGAAAAATAAAAGTAGAAGGTTAAGATTATTATTGTAATATAAGAAATAAGATAACCGAATTTCTTCGTGGATTTGATTGGAAGTTGAACAGCATAGTCATGTTAATCTTAATGCACTGATTTACCAGATTTATTTATCAGTAGTTTCTATGGTAGTGTTGTAAAGTGAATTTGTGGAAGCATGATAAATGCGTTATTATAAATGGCCCTATAGCCTTATCAGTGTAAATACTGAAGTTCTGTGTTAGATGAATTGCCAACACTATTATATTAAGTTATTGCAATAATTCCCCTTTATTATCTGTGCTTTTCAATTAAGGTATTCATATAATCATGATTAGAATTACGAATATCGGTTTTGACAAATAAACATATATTCATACTATTTAATTTAAATTTCTTCATCAGTACCTTCGTTAAACTCGCCTTCCATATTAAGAAATGTTAAAATGGTCTTATTTTATTACCAGCATACTTCCCTGAGTTACCAATTAGTGAAAGCATCCGGATTGAAGCTGTATTAAGTTTAGAAGCAGGGATCAAGCAGAGAATCCCCTAATACTTGATTTAACACCATCAAAGGTATCATCTCATTTTCAGGATATTGGGGACGATCTATTCAACGTGCACAAGTTGTATTTGGTGAACATGATGGATTTTCGGTTAGGCCATGTTTTGAACTCTTTACCTGCCGATAATGAGAACGATGCCCTAACCAACCAATCTACCGCGGCAGGTGAACCATTCGGCCAGTTCCGTTCATTAAAAATGCAATTGATGCATTGAGTGCAACATTTCTTCTATATGTTTCTTCCATTGAGTGCAATAGTTCTTCTATATTTGAAAATTTTATATACTCTTATATGTGAATTATTAGAAACCCATGTACATGATTTCACAAATATAACATTTTTTATGGTTTTCATAAAGATTAATCATAAATTTCTTCCATGATAAAAAAAAAAACTCTAGTTTATAGTTAGCTTACAAGTCATGTCAATTAACCATCTTTACGATTACAGAATATTCTTTACTGGGCTATCTACAATTGTGAAAAACTTAAATGAAAATTACTTCAAACTTCTTTTTCTAAATATGAAAACAGAAATGAATTAGCTGTACCTTTTAGGAATAGAGTTGATACTGCCGATCAAGAAAATGATATCTAAAAAGTTCTGGAAGTTCCTATTGGAAGATTTTAAAATAATTCAACCTTTCTGCAATAATAATAATAATATGCTTTAGTATTAGAATACGCTATAAAAATTTATTTCCTGATTATATAATTTTTATAGCAATTACTTTATTCTTGATTTTCATACTTGCAGCAGTCATATAATTCAGCCTGTATATGGCTAGTCTCTTCATAAAAATACGGCAAAAATAAAATAAATTTTCTTATTAATTTCTTATTTTAATTCCCGTGATACATTTTTATTTAGTTTTGATTTTCTTATGTATGAAATATCTTAGGTTATTTGCTTTATAATGAATGTTACGAGATTTCTTTCATTCTTATTTTATTGTTGTGTTTTTTACTATTTATTTCACAATTAAAAAATTTAAGTACATATTTTGTTTTGTTAATAAGCATTCATCAGTCTTAATATTGTTAGAATTTTAAATTTTAAATTGTATACCAATATTTTAAATTTTTTAATATAATTCCTATCTATTTTTAAAAAATTTTTGATTTATGCTTTAAGATATTATAGGCTAAACTGTTTGCTCCTTAAGAAACCTGTCCACCTGGCGAAACATGTAATTAGTCTGAGCCAAATCTAGTAAATAAGAGTGGTGAGGAAGAAGTTCATACCCCAACTACTGGATTTTTGTCGGTTGTAAATGGAGACTTCTGGTTGCAGTCCTTTTGCTAGAGTATGGGATCTAACCTTTTAACTAATGGTGGATGTTTCTTGTTAAATTTGTTGTGGCATAAATCAAATTGATGATAGTACACATCCGTGTTTATGGTACGACCACGTGAGAGAAAATATTAAGGGACTGGTGGTCGACCAGACAAAGACGAAAAGCTTCTGTGAATGAAGGTTTGGTTTTTCGATTTTGCTGGAATGCAAATGCTAAGCTTTGCGCTTGTTATTGTTGTACAGAACCCATTTCTTATCCATAGTCAAGATGCGGAGTAAAAATGACTCTCCAACCTCACGTTTCTGTAAAGAATGACAGTTCTCCAAGCTGTATTGATGTTGCTCTTCTGTTAGGTCATGTGATACTCATGTTTTGACCACTTCAACCATGCTCTATACAGCTAAATGTCGAGCGATTGTCCTTAGTGCTACGGAGAGTTCATTTCTGATCTATCGTACCATTGATGTTAGGTAAGTCTCTTCTTTCATCTGTAAATATGTATCATCAGAATGTACTCTGGACATTTGGCTCTGGTTTTCATGCTCGATCACCTTATCACTGGTAAGGAATTGTGAGAATCAATTGTCCGCTCACTTGTGTTAACTGCACTCAATGCTATGTTGATGGTGCACATGGTTTCTGCCGCGGGATTTCCATTCCAGATCTCATGCTTTATCACGATGTGCATGTCTCATTGTTCCATCATCGGTGTTTCTGGTAGATGTGAGAAAGGTTATAAAAAGCTTCATATATTGTCTTTGGCAGGAATCGTGGAACTTGCAGGTCGCCATTAAACTACATTCCGTTTTCCCATCCCTCACTTCATTATCAGTTTTACCGTTACGAAGTGCTGATGTTAGATTAACTCGTTTTCGTATCGGACACACAAGTTTTACACATCGACAATTATTTCAACATGAATTAAATCCTTGGTGTGAAGCGTGTGATGAACCATATACAGTGTTTCATATTTTAACCTTAACCATATTAAATTTTTCAAAACAGACCTTTTAACCATGGTTGATTTGCAAGGGGAACCACTCCACAGAAATGTATTTGTTTATTTTAGAGCAATATGTTTTTTTATATTTTATTTAATTTATAATTTAAATTTTGTAATCAAATATATTTTTGATGTATTTATTCTGTTTTTTAAAATACAATTATATTAAATTTTAATATTATTATATACACTTATTCTTCTTTTTCACTAATCAAATATATTTTTGATGTATTTATTCTGTTTTTTAAAAATACAATTATATAGATTTTAATATTATTATATACACTTATTCTTCTTTTTTAAATTTTTAATGTTTTGGTATTTTAAGAAAAAGGAGTAAAAAATAAGCGAATGAATAATTTCTTTTTAAAAAGTTCTTTTGGCGCAATTTGCCCAATTTTAGGCTTTGCGCCATACAACCCAACTAACCAACCAATCGGTAATTCTTGTGACTTGATCTCCAGTTACATAGTGTGTGTAGAGTGTTCTACTCACCATTCCAAGGATATTTGGTGATTCATGACTATTGTTCAGAGAAAAGAACAATACGTTGAATTCGTCTTTGTCAGTCGTAGCCAATAATTATTGAATGATCCAATACTAAACTAAATATTATCTAATATTCCGATTAAATCTAATAAAATATGTTTTTATTGTTGAATTCCATTGGGATATTCATTTTTAAAATGATTCCATGCATTAACAAATTTAGAATTGAAAAGGATACCAAGATGCAAAGTTGAATTAGAAGAAAAATTGAGGCTTAAATTTTACTGTAAAAATACAAGTTGAATAAAATGAGGGTTCACCATGACCTTGTGGTAAGACAGCACTCGTCAGAGAGGAAAGTTCTGGGTTCGATATCAGCCAGTGTTAAAAACAAGAAATTCATAAAGAATTTCTGTTTTTTTATGTACCTTTGCCAGGGCAAAAGATTAAGAATTTTTGGGTTTTCTCCTTTGTGACACAGTTTTCCTGTCTTTGAAAAATCCTTTCAGGTGAACAAGAAAATGCTTACCACCACAAAACTTTAAATCAGGAATGAGATTATTTGCTGAAATTCTCATTACACAGAATGCAAGTTAATGTTAATTAATTTTAATCTATATATTTTTTGGTTGACATTAGCAAATAAAGCTTTGATCACAAATGCATGTTCCCACCAATGTAAATAATATTCCCAACAAATTTCATCATTCATAGAAAAATTTTGGGTAGTAAATTTTTGTAAAAAATGGTAAATGTTATAATATTTTGATCTGAATGAACTGGTCTGATTTTAAGTCAGCCAAGCCAGCAGCCAGTTAGCATTCTGCATTTCGATTGTTCATTTCTCACTTTTTATTTGCTTGCACTGTTTCAGAATCTATTTTTAACTTTCGGTTCTTGTATAATTAGGCTTGTTCAAGATGTATCTGTAGAACAACAAATAAAACTACCTTGTTTCAAGCCAATCTGCAACTGCTGAGTGCTGTATGAATATCAGCACTAATAGAATAAATAAAAAAATTGGATTTATTCTAATGTTTTTATAAATCCTGAAATATTCAAGTGATTCCGTCCTCCAAACTATCAGTGATCTGAAATCTCAGCACAAGTATTTTAGGAATGTTATGTTTCCTAATAAAGGAAAATCTTCAAAATGTCTTTTGCTTGTTTTGTTAGCAAAGTTTTGCTACGAAAGATTTTTTATTAATTCCTGCATTTCATGAGCACACAATGCCTTTCCTTGTGTATGCTCTTTCCGTTCATTTAATTTCTCATATGTTAGCTCGTCACGTATCTTATATTTGTAACAAAACAGTGAGATATCTCTTTCATCTCTAAAAATAACAGGATTTCATTCATTAGTGATTAAACTCTTTGTATTTCTATGGCTGGGTTTAACCCCCTTAGTCTACTGTATTTCATTACGTTTCATACTTTGCCTCCACATCCACAGAACTGTTAATATAGTGCGTTATTGCTCTTATTGTATTCACCATACTAGCATATACGGCTCTATAGTACATACGCTGATCTGGTAGCCGAATAGTTAGCACACTTGCCTTTGGTTCAACTGTTCGTGAGTTCATATCCTACCTTGGGCTCGGATGTTTGCTGTGGTTCGGAATTCTCTTTAAACCGTTGGTCAAGGTCTAATTAGATTTCGTGTGAAAAGTGAACATTAAGCGACAAACAAACAAATTGGATCTGACTGAAATTAGAGTTCCACTGGACATAACACAATTTCCAAATAAACCACATTTTTATTTCTATAACTTAGCCATTTTTTGGATTAACTAACCATGTATACGCCGGAACATTGGTAGGAAACGACTAATATGGAAAAATTGAGTTGTAATTTTAACTTGCTCTAGCTTTTGTCGAGTTTAGATGCTGTATCGGCAGTCAAACATGCACAGATATCATATAATGCTATGGCATTTTGCGACAATTATTACTGGTCGTTGAGGTAACACTCATTGCAATCTTAATTGACTTCATCATCTTATAGAATACCGTCTTTCACTTTATTCTTAATTAGGTATTTAGTTGCAGTTAGAAGGAATGCATTTCCTTTAGAATTCATCAAATAATTAGGATTCGGAAATATTATCGTTCTGACATAATAAAACCACTTTTTTCCGTTTAATTCATATTAATAATGTGTGCTAATTTTTTAATTTTTTGAGGACTCATTTTTGTTGAAGCTAAGAAATTCTGCAGCTTCAAATGCATATACATCAATAGGTTTTGTAGCTTCAAATGTATATACATCAATAGGTTTTGCAGCTTCAAATGCATGTACATCAATAGGTTTTGCAGCTTCAAATGCATATACATCAATAAGTTTTGCAGCTTCAAATGCATATACATCAATAGGTTTTGCAACTTCAAATGCATATACATCAATAGGTTTTGCAGCTTCAAATGCATGTACATCAATAGGTTTTGCAGCTTCAAATACATATACATCAATAGGTTTTGCAGCTTTAAATTGGAATTAATAGGAAAATTTTTATTGTTATATAAATATAAACGTTTGGTACTTAAAAATATTACTTTCTAATTATGATTGTAATAATTTTTTTATATATTTGGATTTTAAATGATTCTATTGTTAATTAACTGTTTATATCATTTTAGCTTTACTTCAAAGCAGTGCTTGCAACTATATTTACTAGAGCTTCAAAGAAAATATAATTTAATCGATATGCTAACATTTAAAGATATACCTTATTATTATATATATATATATATATATATATATATATATATATATATATATATATATATATATATATATATATATATATATAAAAATATTTATTTACCCAGTTATTATGCTATTTAATTTAATAATTAGGTTCGTCTTAATTTTAAAAATGGTAAAATTATTTGTTTTAAAATTTTACAGATGTTTATTTTTCCTAAAAATTTTATTGATTTATAAATTTATTCTAAGCTTAAGTTATTTTACTCAATTACTAAATGTTAATATTTAAAAGTTGATTGACTCTAAAAAAATTGTACATTTTTAGATCTAGTAAAATTTTCTTTGGTGTGGTGTTTTTATTTCTCTCACATAACAGAAATATTTCATGTGAGTTCAGTACATTTTTGTCATTGCATATATTTGGGGGGACAAGTTTATTGTTTAGATTGAAAAAAGGAAGATAGACATAAATTAAATTAAATGGAAACATTCATTTGATAAAAAATTTTTATTTATCACTAATAACATTAAAGGAAAATATTAAAAATACAGTTTGGTTATCAGTATCATAAATTCATTGCGTATATAAACGTCATTAGACTCCTAAGTGACTTCATAGCATTAAACTGCATACTTTGAGTTTTAAAAAATCGATAACGTCGCTTATTGTGTGTGTGTGTGTGTGTGTGTGTGCTAAGGTGGAAACAATGTATTTTTTCTGTTGTAATCTCTTCACTGGTGTAGAATGACATGATGTGGGAAAGACTACCTGCTAAGGGGTTGACCTCTTCATTTTTACATGCTCAATGGCACAAAATTTGTGGATGCAAATAAACTGTAACTTAAGTCTAAGGACTTTTAGCCAGATTCAACGCAATAAGTTAATAAGCAATTCACTTTCTTGTGCTCACTCTTAAATATACCTATAAATTAGGACATTCATTGAAAATTTGATTTTAAATTAATATTTCGTTTAAAGCAAGTATTACCATAATTTAAAAATGTTGTATGTTGATAAAATTTCAAAATCACAAAGAATTTTACATATGAATCTTAAAATGTGAATACATGCCATTGAGTAATTATAATTTCAAGTGAGTTACAAATTAATCATTATTGCATATATTTTAAGTACCCGAATTGTAGTTACTGAACACAGGCTGGCTAAGGTATAGTTTCCTCCAAAAGTACGGCTGTCGCGATATCAAGTATATTAATATATCCTTGCTTTAAATATTGAATATAAAATTTACACAATGCAGAGAAATATATTGTAGTTTTAAGAAAATGACTAATTTAATGAGCAGGTTTTAAGCTCAAAATTTCCAGTTAAGTCTTATATGAAAGTTAATTATTAAGTATGTAAAGTAACTGTTGGAAGACAAGCCAAATTCATTGCAAGTTCAATGTTTACTGACTAATAGCTTCAAATTATAATAGACTGAGAGGTAAATTCTGATTAATTGAACGCTTTTTATTTAACATAAATCGTGTTTTCAATAATTTGTGACTATTAATTTTTGCACAAAATGGCTAATTAGATCACAAAATCTTTAAATAGGTTAGCCATCAATTTTAATTGAACCTGGGAAGTGAGCTATAGCCCGAATCTCCAATTATTCACCTACTACTTTTTAGTAGTTGATAAAATTAATTTACTGCAAACTATTATTACATCGGCTTTTGTAAAATTAAAAAAATAATTCCCAAAAAGTTTTTCTTTTTGGTAGCAACAAAAAGTGAGAAAGATCAAAGTTTAGCATTTCATAATTACTGGCTGAATATTTTTGTTAAAAGCCGGCCCACTTGTCTAGTGGTCAGCGTGCCTGACTACGGATAGGGAGGTCCTGTGTTCGAATCCCGGTTCAGGCATGGATGCACTTTCTTTCTCCTGTCTTTGTACTTTTCTTGTGTGTGTGAATGAAGTATAAATGATGCCTACCCTATAAACTGGTCCTTATGGCATGTGTGAGGGTGCGATGTTGGCCCACCCCCTGTGGTGCACCTGGGACAACGCCTCTGCGGCAAAGAGGTTGTTGTTTCTGGCCGGTTCCTTGGGTATAAGGAGACAATACATCCCGATATACCCCGATCATTGGGAAAAAAATATTTTTGTTAAAAATACTATATGATATCAACACTGAAGAAATGTCAAATAAGTTCCTGTTTCTTTATATCAATCCTATTTCAATGAAAATTAAGATAATTAGCCATTCTTTCATACGAATAAAAATATACTTTTTATTACTTTGACAATTTTGTGCGAATTATAACACATTTAGATTTAACAAAATCTATTTTACATATATTGTCATTCGTATAAAGTTGTGAAATCGAGGTTTAATGTAATTCTTTTTTATGTACAAATGCATGTTATTGCCTTCAAATGACGAAAGGAAAACACAATTATTTGTATTATTTTTATGATCTTGCGTTTTAAACTTTTTTCCGATTCTGAAATTCGAGGAAGAATTAAAATGCATGCTTATATGTAACTACAATATGAATAAATTTTTTCATTTTTGCTTTGTTTTAGAAGTCGAGAACAATTCCCGGTTCTATTTGTAAATTTAAAATTAAATATAACAGCTCTAGTTCAATTGTTTTCATACCCGGTCCCACTGCAGAAAGGAAATATTGAACTTTAAGATTGTTTTATGAAAAATACAGTTTATGCATACAGATAATGTTAACGTTACATGTTTTGGGTTATCTGTTTTTCTAAATTAGGCTTTGAAATGCCTCGATTTTAAATCGTGACCTTGTGAAGAGCCTGACTCACAAGCAGGCACCACCTTTTTGAGATTCATCGAGTGAAAAAATTCGTTTATAGGTATACAAAAGAAATATCTTGCAGAGAGTATGTAGGTACTAGTTTGTAACAGATAATTGTAAATTATTTTTTCAACTCTAAAATTTCTCTCTGTATAATCTTAGTGGTAAATCAGTATTTTACTTTCATTAATGACGGTGTAAGTTACTTATTTAAACTAAATGTATGACAGTTAACGGGGAAGCAAGTGTAATATGAAATTAAAATATTTTTCTTGTTAAATAAGTCTTCTATCGTTAGATTTTACCCATCAAGAGTCAATAATTTATTCTTAATCGTAGTATATGTTCAATTCCTAAAATTCTCGCACTTTTTTTCCTCTGATTTATCAGCCGTTGGCTAATTTTCATCCCGGGTTTGATATCTGCAATAGTTCGGAATCCACTTTCAGTCTGAATATAACTTAAAAATGATGAACAACACATCTTGATTAATAAGGTAATCACTTTGTTTGCAAATCTCTGAAAACAGAGAAGCCGCTAAATATGAATCGAATAAAGCTGATGAATTCTGCATTTTAATTTTTCTGATTATCACAGGCTTAGCCATAAAATAAATATCGTCTTCGTTTAAGAATTCTTTCGTTTGGATGTGAAGTCGCGGACAGGTATTTATAGTGTTCTGATTTTATTTTCAAACTAGAGTTATATCTAGTTAGCAAACGCGAGCAGAAAAAGAATTATTGTTAGAAAAAAGTGTTTGATATCCCTTGGAGATTAAATATCGTACATACTCATCGCTAATGAAAATAAATTTTCTTCAAAACAATTTAGTACCACATCGTGAGTGATAGCCATTCGTTTCAAATAGAGAGACAAGTGACTTATGAGAAAATTATATATGTATATAAGTAGTATATGGGGGGGGGGAGATTGAGGACACTCTAAAAATGCAATATTTTTTGCAAAATAAGACCTATTTTGCAAGTTTTATAACTGTTTTTTGATAAAAATTTGCAAAAATAGAGCATTTTTGATTTTTAAAATTTAAGCAAGTGTTTTTCACTAAAAAATGACGTCTTTTTCATTAAAATATACCGTGTTTTTAAGATGTTTTTGATGGAAAAATAGAGCTTTTTTTCACTTTCAAAATTTAAACAAAAAATTCTTATCATTTAATGAATTTTTTAATGACCTTCCATTGAAAAAAATGCATTATTTTTATGTTCTTAAGCTGTTTTTTTTAAATATAAAAATTGAGTGTTTTAAGCAGTTTTATTATAAAAATTTGTGTTTTTTTTTTTTTTGGATATTCAAACATGTTTTTTTATAAGAAATGCAAGGATCTTTGTTAAGTTTTTGAAAATATAAAATATAAGCCATTGCATGTGTTTTTTTAAAGAAAATCTATTTCTTCTATATGCAAGAAAGGTTTTAATTTATTTGATTGTCCATCACAACCAATTGATAATTTAACACGATCGTTTCTTTTACCATATGTAAAACATGTAACAGATTCGGTATCAGTTGTTAAAGGTCTAGTAAATACAAATTCTTCTCCTATTTGTAATTGTTTTAAATTACTATGTGCACGATTTTCAGATTTCAAAAAAATTGTTATTTTCATATGCGTATTAGTTACTAGTTTTAAATCAGGTTCTAGTAATTTAGAGCTCATTAAATTGAATTCTACAGGCCTAAAACCTCCTGTATGATATGTTGCATATTTCTCTTTAATAGTAGCATAAAGTTTAGAGAATCGACATATTCTTTTTCTACGGCATCTTTATTTATAACAGGATTTGCAACATTTGAAATCCTTACATTTCCAAAATTGTACACACGATTTTTAATTAAAGAAGGTACATATAATCCATCATTATCTCTTATTAATTTATCATCACTCTTTTTATTATTGATGAGTGTTTTCTGTCTACATAATATTTATTACTCACATCGTATTTATCAGCAGGAGTTGAAATATTAATTATTTTTTGTAATTAGCATCAAAAGCATTTTCTTTCAAAACTAAAGCATTGTTTTCAAAGTAACCCTTATTAATAGTAATTTTTCATTTACAGGCTATTTTATATTGCTAATTATTTTATTTTTAGCATCAAAACTACCTTAAGCTGAGTGTATTAAACTTTTGTGTTCTAATTCTTTTACAATTTTATTCACGTAATTCATATTAGCTGTATTATGTAAATCTTTTGGATCTGATACACTTGAAATTCTTTTATGTTTTGCATTATAGTTATCATTTTGTGAATGAATAAAAGAAGCATCTGATAAATTTATAACATCATTTTTAAAATGTTCATGAATTCTATCCACATATGATTTTGTAGCTGAATCATTCAATAATTTTGGGGGGGGGGGGTTCATTTACATTTCTTAAATCCTTTTTTTCTATATAGTAATTTCCATCGTTTGTTAATTTAAATCCTATACCTGGAGGTCCTTCTTTTATTTCATCATCAAACAAAGGATAATAAGCTGTCATTTATTAATGTAATAAACTCATTATGCTTTCAATGTTTTAATCATAGTTATTTCTTCAGATTTCATATTTATAGAGCATTTGTTTCTTTCTTTCAAAATGAAGTATAAAAAGTAATTTTTGGTGGTATTATTTTTCAACCTCCAATTGAATTCAATCATTAAATTATTCAGGTTTGTGTAATTTTCATGGTTCTCTAGACTGAAAAAAATTATAGGATATTTACTAAAATTTGAATAATCTATTATACAACCTGTTTCTGCATTTATATTGTTCATTCTTGCTTCTAAAAGAACTGTATATATTCGATTATAATGTTTTTTTATTAAAATCCATGAACTAACTTACTGTCGGAACTTTTATGTTATTAATCATTAACCAGCATTCTGTCATATCCAAGTTATCAAACATCATGTTGTTTAGGTTCATATTTTCATTTCTTTCATCATATTGAGGAATGACGTATAAACTTAAAACTTCATCAGATGTTGCAGGAATATTATAAGATCCACTAGAATTTTTATTAAATAAATTTGATTTAATAATATTATAATGATCCCAATTTATTTCTATAGGAGTATCAGATAGTTTTAGTTGATTGAATTTTACAGCAGCTGAATTTTTAAATCTAACATATGGTAACCAGAGAGATGGTCTTCAACAACTGCTTTGAAATCAGGATTTTGAATATCTGCCTATAACATATTTTTACTATCATTTCTTTGAATTTCTATTTTAATTTGAAATCCTGTAAGTACTTTTCTATATTCTCTGAAAAAATCAAATATATATTTTAATGGTATCCATTTTCTTACAGTTTGACTACCTTTAGTGAATTGCCATCTTTTTGCAAATCCATCATTATATTTTTCATTCATTTTGAAGTTATTATAAAAATCAGTAATTTTAGTTGCATCAACCAAAGTTTCATTATATTTGAAATTATCTCTGTCAGCATATTCAGAAGTATCCATATAGAAAAACATATTAGTAGCTTCCGATGTTGAATAATCAGTGTGAAATTTATCAATCCTAATACTTGATTCATGATTGCTTTATAATTAATAGTAGATTCAATTTCAGTATTTCCTATTGTTAATCTGCTCGAATTAATTAAACCACCACCATTTACAAAAGTAATATTTTCATTCTTTATATTGCTTCCATCACCTTTTACAATTTTAATTTCTTGTTGCAGATAACCTTCAGAATATAATATATTGGCATTTGTATCATTTATAAAGAAATTATATGTAGCATTTTCATATGGATTGTTTTTATCTCTATTTTCATGTTTAATTTCTCTATATTCAAAGCTTTCAATTTCGTTATTATAATAATAACTGGTATCACTCGAATCATAAATTTTGTTCATTTATTTAGGCTAAACAATTTTCCATCTTGCACCATGTTTCTTTTTTGATAAAATCTCATTGAATTTTTCTATTATGAAATCTTTAGATTTTTCTTCTATAATAGGTTTAGCTTTTTCTATTAAATCAGAAAAGAAACCTCTTCCTTCCATTTTCTTACTCTTTGTGTAGAATCAGTGTTTATTCATTTTTTAGCTATAAATCTATACTGTACTTGTCTATTTAAATCAATTAGTTCACCTCGATGATTTGTAATTTTCATTCTAATTCTGTGTATGGAATCAGATTTAACTGGAAAAATATAGATTTTTCAAATTCTTTTGAATATAAATTTCCTGGAGGATTCGTAGTTGTAAATGAGTGAATCACATCAGATTGAAAGTGATTTATATAAGCACCATTTACTATATCACAATGAATATAAACATCATCATTTCCTATAATATCCATTAGCTATATCTGCTATATATTTACCTTCGTGTTCTGCATCTTCACATATATTTTTGCTTCAAATCCTAAATTTTTGTAAAAAACTAATTTGTGCTTGTCAATTTAATATATGATTCTTTGAAATTTGGTGGTTTGTTTGTATGTGCTAAAGATATTTATGAACCAAATATATTAAACTGCCAGAAAATTTTACGATGTTGGATGACATAGACAGAGAAGATATTGTAAAAACATAAAGACAAAAGAATTATTGTTGGAATTGTTTAATATTCTTTTTATATATAATTCCATTATCCTCATATATTATCATAACTATCTAATTTCAAATCTGCCCTTCCAAAAAAATACAACTATGTGATGATTTTTATGTCTTAAATTTTCATATTCTAATTCTTTCTAAATGTAAATAGATTGATATTCAATAGTAATACTTTTGTAATATTTAAACATATTTATTTAAATATAAAATGGTGTTCTCTTAAAAAATTAATAGAAAAAGGAAAAATAATAAATTTTAAAGGAAGGGTACAAAACGTTGTCCCCTTTTATGAATAAATTATTGGTATGGATTGTTTGGAGATTTTAAATTGATAATAGATAAAAATACTGGATTTTTTAATGCTACAAAACTATGTAAATCTGAAGTTAAAAGATTTAAAAAATGGTTTGAAAATATTCTAAAGAATTAATAACATTCTTAAATGATCTGACAACAGCCCGAATTCGGGACACTGTCAGAAATGAAATAATTTATGAAATAAGAGGCTAAAGAAGTGATTTAGATAATAAAAAATTAGAAGTACATGTGTTCATGAAGATTTAACAAATTCTTAGTGGATGAGGATTTTTCCTACCTAAAATTATCATTTTAAAGGGGTGGGTGATTTACCCACCTCTTAATTTTGAATTAAATCTTTTTTATTTATCCAATTACTATATATTCTTTTTCTGGATAATTTAACCACTTTACAAATAACTTGTTCCCTTTTTTATTTTTTTTCAATTTTATATACATAATCTTTTTTATCATATTTAACTAATAATAAGTTAAGGGCCAATTATCATTGAATCGCCATTGCTTTGAGTGATAGATCAAAAATTGATAAAAGCTGCTATAAGATATTTGAGTTTGTCTAAAGAACCCTTAATCCAGTGATTCTTAACTTCTTTTGTCGTGTAGCATTTTTGACAATTTCAAAATAATTCTGCACACAAGGAAAAAGAAACTTGAAAGTTGTTACACTTTAAGACAGTGAGTAAAATAGTTTATTATAATATAACTTTGCATGTAATATGAAATAAAGTAATATGTACTACAAAACAACTGTATGTTTATTACTTTACACGTTGTAAATAAAATAATAATTTTAGTTAAACTATAAACATTTCTATAAAATTTAGCGGCACAGTGGCTTATCATCACTTTTCTACTGCAATTATATACAATGCCGACAATTAGTATTTTAATACAACCCGTTAATCTAATTAATTTTAAAAAGAAAATATTAACTGAATTTCTTTTTCTCGCACTTAATGCGGCCTCCATGTTGCAATCCGATATCGATTTAGAGTAATCATTTGCAAATAAAGCATTTTTCTCATTAGATCTTTTAACAGCGAAAAGTCTTTTAAATTAAAGAAATGTTTTCATTTATATAGTTGCTATATATATGTGTGTGTGTGTGTATAAAAATTCGATATTTATAAAGATTTATTGAGGGAAGAATCGATCCGAAAAATGATTACATCTGTTAGCGTCGAAATGAGGAACAATCATAACTGCTTTGATGTGCAGCTTCTAAGTATTCAGCTGTACTTGGTATTCCAAAGGTAAGTATCCCTGCCGGTCACGGTTAAGAAAGAGGATCGATTACCCAACGGTGACACAGGAAAATGAATCTCTGGTTTTGCATCTACAGTTTAGAAGATTATAAATTTTACTATGAAACTTTGATATAAATTTTCAATCAAAGTAAAATTCACTGAATTTATATAATGCTGGTTTTCTCGCACCTGATGACCTTTCATGATATCATTTAACGGGTTACGCTGTTAAACTAAATTTTGGTGTTTCGATCCAACTGGAGGCATGTTGAC
The DNA here is from genome assembly GCA_030067965.1 of Latrodectus elegans. NCBI lineage: Eukaryota > Metazoa > Arthropoda > Arachnida > Araneae > Theridiidae > Latrodectus > Latrodectus elegans. The sequence continues at coordinate 3,990,736 of CM057820.1, forward strand.
TTTTCAATTCATTTTGAGTTGAAGTTATTATGTAAATGTAAATCTTAAGGAGAAAAATGATTATAAGATAAAATAATGCATTAAGTAAATATCAGATTCAAAATAGTATGTTTGGAATAGTCATGTACCCTAAAAAGTATCTAAATTATAAAAATTACTTTCTCGTATTCTTAGTAATCAGCATTCGTTTACTGCAGATGCAAACAATTTTTAGTAATGATTAGAAAAAAAAGTGTATTATTTTAAATTTCATTAAAAATGTAAAAATTTTTAAAAGTGCTGAAATGTCTTTATGTGCGTAAGGCGTCAATTCATGTTAAGATTTAATACGGAAAGAGACGATTCAAAACCCATAAATAGAAAATAACAAATAAAAATAGCAAATCTAAAAAGTAATTACTGTGTGTTTAATTTTCACATCGTGCAAGCCTTCAACAGTTTTTTTGTAAAACAGTGGTAAGTATCTCCGTCTGTCAGTTGGGAGTGATTACCAACGTATTTCTTGTCGCAAGACACTTTCAACAATTTCAAAATTTGCCTACACAGAAAATAACAAGTAAAAGATACTTATAAGCCACTAAAATTGTTAATGATAATAATTTTAAATGCAATGTATTATAAAAAACAGAGCGTTTATTACTTTACTCATAATAAAAAAGCGTAGTAATTCTTAATATATACATTTTTAAAATTCGGCATCACACAAAAGTACCGCTTCACAGTGGTTGAGAACATGCCTTAATAGTTTGGCTAATGTAAAAGACCCTTTGGAGTGATATTGCCTGAATATAGCTTGTGTTTAGGATATAAGACTAATACTCTTGTGAAGCCAATTTAGTCCATAAATATCAGCCTTTGCATAATCTTCGACAAGTCAATGCAATAAGTCAGTTTTTAATACTATCTGAAGGCTTTTTCAATATATTGATTACAATGGTTTTTTTTCCCACATAAGAATTCTGCCGAGTTCCCAGAGCCTTATAAGAGTTCTGATCAATTGCTTAATCAGCTTTTTTTGTTCTCTCTTGAATTCGGGACTCAAACGCAAATTAAGAACATCAAATGTCAAAAAAAAAGATAGAAATCTTTATTATAGGTCAAAAAATTGGTACTTTGGAGAAGGAGGTCGTCATTGTTCAGTTTATTTACATTTTTAAAACCCTTGCCCCTCTATCTCTACGGTATTCAATGTTATTTATAAAAATATTAAAATTGCGTTTCGCTACATTGGTTTCCTTTCCGAAGATAGCCTCTTTCTCTAATTTCTGACATCTAATTTTTTGTTTTAATTTTTAATTTAATAACGAGTTTGGAGTGATTCTTCTTTTAACACCCTATTTCATAATTCCAAAAATATTTTGTATTATTTATGCCTAGTTATCCAACGTTTTGCCACCAAAAAATTCGTTGTACAAAAAAATATGCTATGGAGACATTCAAAATTTTGTTTCTCTATGATTTACTAGATTATTAAAATGAACTTGCATATTATCCTGATAAGCTTTTCAACAGTTTTTTTAAACAGCAACTATTCTTGAAATAGTATTGTTTAGGGGTTTCTCTTAAAGAAGGATTAAAGTAATCTGTGGCCAAGAGCTTGGATAGTTGTATATTTATATTTTCTTTGATTAAACTGTTTCCCTTTGACTACCACTGACAAACTTGACGTTTTCATTACTGACTCTAATTCTATTTCCTTGTAATTTTTTATATCTGTTTGTAGGATATCAAAATCTTTAGAGCTACATCATATAATTTAGGACATTATGTACATTGATTTAACATCGTGTGAGGGATAGTCTACCGGCTGAAGCCTGCTCACTATGGTGATTAGATGATGAATGCACAAACAAATAATAATAATTTTTTAAATAAAATATTATTATCATAACAAAATTTTGCCAATTGTCTCCGAAATGGAACAAAAATTTTTCGCTTCTTAAGGAATCAATACTTAATTTGAATTTTACTTTCATTTTTGCTTTCCCTTAGTGCTAGATCTATCTTTATATCGGTACACAAATACAGCCCCCCCCCTCCCAACATTTTTTACAGGTTTACTTTCAAATTATGACTTGTTATATTATTGAATTTAACAACTGTTTTGTTTTTCACGAAGTACAAGCTGGAAATTATTCCTATTAATCACTAAACATCTATGTTTAAATTAATACATTCTCTGGCTCATAGTAAAAGTTAAATGCAAAATTAAATGTTCGAATCTTTAAATATATTCACTCTGTTATATATTACTTTAAAGAATAAGGAATTGGAAAACATTTATAAGAATTATTTCAGTTTTTTTTTTCCAATTTGAAAAATTATTTTAAATAATCAAATTTTTATCAAAGTATTTTTCTATTTTCGTACCAATTAGGAAAATATTTATTACCTTCCCTATTAGTGTTAATTGCAATATTTTCCACATAAAACAGAATCCATTTTCGTCCTAGCTGTATTTAATTTAAATCTGTATTAGAAGCAGAAGAAATCTTTCGTAAAAAAATGAAAAATTCTGCACATTTTTATATTTTTTAATATCATTTAAATGAAAACGTGTGTTTTAAAAGATATTTCCAATTTCTGTTTACCTCTGGAAAAGTTTAATGGAAATGCTCGTTTTAAAGTACAGTTTCTGTTGCAATGATGTGTTCTATTTACAAATACTATGTATTCAAATAAAATTTTATGCGCTTTAAATATTATTTACTAGCATAATATTTTCGATAACTTATTAGTATGAACGCACATTAAACATTGATCTGCCCTTTCGTAACAAAAGTTATTCTAGAACATGTTTATGGAATATTTAAATTCCAACGTTGTTATATTTTGAACAATTTATAATTTTTTTCACGTTGATATAAATAATCATTTATTTATCTAAAACGTATCATAAAAAATCACTAAAGCATCTCAAAAGCTTTTGTGCAGACTGGTTATTAATTTCTCCTCATTGGATAAGTCATTTCTTTTCATTACGTAGCAATTAGAAGTTACAATATATTTTCATACGAAGTATTTTCTAAAGAAAAATTTATATGATTATGTGAGCTGCTTTTTCTAATATTTCTGTTTTGATGCACATTCTACTTTTTTTATTTCAATCTTATTAAAATTCAGAATTGCATTTTGTATTAGGTTGTTGCTTTTCATCAATTGCAAATTAATATTTTTTTACAGTTTAGAAGCAAAACCATAATTGCCTGATAATTAGGTTTTAAAACTCCGATTTAAGTATTAATATATTACACTGCTGGACAATTGCTAAGGACGGATAACACTATCATCCATAGCAACCACAAAAGGAAAGGAAGCAAAATGTAGAAAATTAGAATAAGTGTGGGATATAGTAAGAAGTATGCATATGCAATTTTTTTTCATGTCTGTTCATCACGTGATAGTGTTCATAAGAGTTTTAAGGTTTTGACGCGTGTGGACATATGTTGTTTCAAGTCAAAGTTTTACAGGAAAGATTTAATAGACGAACTTGGAATTTTTGATATGTCTTCCCGACATCACTTATATGATTTTATGCGTGGCCGAATTATTGGAAATACCGGAGAAGGGCGAAAAATAACAGATATAACCTGGGAGTTCAACATCGCACACAGCGTTGTTTCACGGCTGTGGAAGTCATTTAAAACTACTGGAATGTGTAGTAGGCGGCACGGGGGAGGTCGTGTTAGAAGTATAACCCCTGCAGAAGACAATTTCATCCTATAAACAAAAAGGAACAGGTGCACCACAGCTCAGCAGGTGGCAAATCAGTTTCTGGCTTCCTCAGGAAAGCAGATCTTCCGAAAACTGTCATTTGAGGGGAGGAGAGCTATACGACCGTAAACCAGTTGTGTGTGTTCCATTGACCAGCATCGTACTGCCCGTTTGCAATGGTGTCGTGAGCATCGCAATTGGACTCAACAGGACTGGGTATGCGTACTATTCTCAGATGAGAGTAGGTACAGTCTGTCATCGGATTGTAGACGCCAACTGATCTGGCACGAGAATGGTACTGATTATCGTCCAGAAAATATCCAGGAAAGGGACCGATATCCGACATGCAGTCATGATGGGACCAAAATCTGTCATGGTGTGGGCCGGCATCATGATCAATGGCCGCCTGCCCCTACATGTGGTAGCAAATGGCACTATGACGGGCCAACGATACAATAATGAAATTCTACTTCCTCATGTTCGTGTTTTCCGTGGCGCTGTCAGTGAGAAATTCGTTTTTATGGATGACAACGCAACATGTCATCGAACACTCGCTGTTCAGGATTGTCTAGACAACGAGGGTATTCAACGCGTAGTATGGCCATCACGTTCTCCAGATCTAAACCCCACTGAATATGTGTGGGATGCTTTGGGAAGGCAAGTTGTTGGTCGAAACTATCCTCCGACAAACAAGAACATCCTCATCCGTGCACTCAGAGGAATGGGATAAATTGCCTCAACAGCTGCTGGATAATGTTGTGCAAAGTATGATACGACTTGTGGAATGTTGCATCACACTCCACGGTGGACATATCTCGTATTGATGCCTTTCGTCAAGGTGCCTACTAACTTTTAGATGTATTGATACATTTTACCGTATGCAGCATCAAATGAAATTTTTTTTCTTTCAGGTGTTTCGCGGCTTTTGTACTTTCCAGAACAATAAATATTCTTTATTCTAATGTCTGAACAGTGTGGCAACTATATTTTATCCTACTAGGCCTCATGTCTCGCTTAATGTTGTGCTACATTGCAATTAGTGATTCGTCCTTAGCAATTGTATAGTACAGTATTATGATTTATTTCATATTTTAGTTAAACCTAAGATGATCATTTAATCACGTATATTAGGAATATGTAAACAAGTTAATCAAATTTTATTTTACTGCCTTATATAGTGAGTGATCGCTTAACGAACTACTCACACTCCGAACAAATGGTACAGCGAACACTTTCATGAAAGATTCTTATGTTCGGACAACAAACACATTTGGATAACAAACTAAAACGAATTTTAAGGACAACTTCTCGCCTCTCGGAACATGGTATGCAGAGTTGCCAAACCCAGTAGACCAAAAATCGTTTCTCATCTCTTGAATCACGTTGTTTGTCTATTAAACTCGAAAGTTCTATTCTGGAAAAAATTTTCCACTAGAATATTTACAAATAGATTATAAGTTTCAGCTTTGATTTCATTCAAGAACGAAGCTAATTTCATTTTGAGCACCTCGCCCCGTCATTCATTCGTTAAAGATGAGTGGGAGAATGTCAGAGCAATAGTCTTAAAATGGCATCAAAACCAAGCTGATATCACTAAAGTTAGGGATCTTTAGAACAACAGTGCTATTTAATCACTTCCGGAAAGTCTTAAAAAGAGAGAAAAAACATTGTCATTTGATATGTTATTTAATGATTCATAAACAAAAAATAAAAAGGACAGATTAATATGCAAAACAACACATATATGCATTATTTTTTAATAAATTTCTTTGTATGAAATTATACAATCTTTGTAGTTTAATTTTTAGATGCTCCAGAACGAGTTAATCGATTCCAAAAAATAAGCTATGGTAAATCGGTGATCGGTTAACGAACAATTTGGATAGTGAACATAGTCTTGTTACGGATCACGTAATTGTTCTACAAGTGGGTTGTTGGTTAACGATGAAACCATGTTTGACTTTTTGTTTCAAGGATAATATAGTAATATTAAATAAAATGTTTTGTAAACGATATTTTCCTTAAATTTCACATTAGCACACTTTATTATGGTTCTATTATCTTCGTGATTTTTTTAACGACTAGAGAATGCATAATTTTATTAAAATTGTTTTCCAATGCTTTTAAATTTGATTTACATTTAAAATATTTAATCTCAGAAATCAATGTTTATTGTTCATCGTTTACAGTACAAATTCTGTATAAGCGAAAATGTCAAATAAACAATAAAAGTTTTGTTTTCTGATGAACAGGGAAATTATTCAATTATTATAAGTTTAAATGTGTTTTAGAATATGAATTTGGTATTATCTCTCTCTCTACATGTAAGACAATATTTTATTCTTCAAGACAGTCTTCATTTGGTAAAAAAATGATTCAAATATGTTTTGCTTATAAAATTTTTCATCAGACATGTTTTTATGAATAAATAATTACATCTAAAGTAATTAGCAATTATTAATGTTAATTATATCGAAATTAAATGATTACATTTATACGTTTTATTTTGGTCTACATTTCTGATTAAAGAATGTATCTCTGTTTAAACTATTAATCAGACTTTCTATAATTATATTAAGATTATAATAATTTTATTTGTTTTCATATAATACATAAGTACATACAAACACATAAATTTATTATTTTCGAAAGGTCTAGTAATTATTATATTCAGAAATGTTTTAATAATTAATTATGAACAGAAAAAAAACTATTGAAAATCATTTATTTTGCTGAAATAATAAAAGAATATTTTAATGTATAAGCTATGTATATAAATGCAGAACAATGTAATAATTTGTATTACAAAATTACAAAAGAATCTTAATATATAAATGCTGCTCAGTAAAACAAATGATATTACAAAAGATATATATATATATAACTTTTGTAATATCATTTGTTTTACTGATATATATATATATATATATATATATATATATATATATATATATATATATATATATATATATATATATATATATATATATATATATATACAAAATTGTATATATGCATCGCTTACAAAATATTATAGCCTTAGTATTGTACAATATATCGTATATGCATTTTTAAAGCGGTATAAGTAATTAAGTTGCTTATTAAGGTAAGTTTCAGTTTATTCATACCATAGTATAAATTAATGGCTCTAATTAATCGAATTAATTATGAACCATAGTATAAATTACTAAGGTGAATTTCAATTTATTCATATTATGGGGTGAATTTCAATTTATTCATACTATGGGGTTAATGAACTGAAATTTTACGTTAATAAGCAACAATCAATAAATTTATATTTTAAACCCAGATTGCAAAAACAAAAGATTGATACAAGTTTCCCCTTTTTTTTAAATGATATTTTTTTATTTATATCCATAACAAAAATGCATTTTTGATGTAATATTATGTATTCCATAAAATATTTAGTTCTTAAGAGAGATTTTTTTATTTTATAAACACTCAATTTCTGTATCCTCTTTTCTATAAAAATGCGTCTTTCTGCTTTTTTTCATGATTTGTTCTGCAGCCACAAATTCTCTAAACATTTGTTCCATAAAAATGTCTTCGATGCGATGAAATTTCTTGATGAGTTTTCTACAGTCGGAAGATGAAAAGTTTTCTTTTTGCTGATCAAGATATGGTTGCTACCGTCTTTGCCTTTCCATTGTAGATAATGTGGTTGTCACTAACATGCTTCTCACTCATTTCCACCTTTTAAAAGAAAATATTTTTTTATGCAAAATGCATTCACAATATATATATTTCATTTTTCATAATATTTTATACTGAAACTTTTAGATTCTGAAATAATTTTTAAGTATATGCTAGAATTTCTTGAAAAATATTCAAATTGTTGATTTTTCTATTTACCAAGCTGAGTTAACAATATTTTCGCATTTGTAAGTAACAAAAAAACATTTATTTTTAAAGAAAATATAAAGGTAATTAAGAGATTAGTAAAATTTCATTTATTACATGAATTCAATCATAAAATGTGATTTTTCTTATCTCTCTGAAAAAATTTCATTCTACTTTGATAACAATCATTCAATTTGGTGTCAAAGTATTTTCATCTGCTCTTCTCGATATCATTCACATGTTGCTGAACCATAATCATGTTGCTGAACCATGTTGCCATTATCGTCAGCTCAGGGTGGGCCATGGCCTTCCGCAGAATAGATTTCCATGCTGCCCTATTCCGTGCTTGGCTCCTCCAGTTCTTGATCTTAAAAATCTTTAAATCCGTTTCAAGGCTGTCGATTCACCGGATCCTTGGGTATTCAGGACTACAGAAGAACATTACAATGATCTGCACGATCCTGTTATTGTTATCGTGCCCGTGAGTAGTTTTCTGTTCACAAATACTAAATACGAAACTTTCATAAAGCCATACAGTTTAGACGATTGTTAACTGCATCAATAAAAGTTCACCAGAGCCCACTGTAACTGTCTATTGAAACTAAATGTGAAATGTCAAATATATAATTTCAGGAAAATCCCAGTCAATAAAATATTTCATTGAGAGTAAACTTGTTTGCTGAGACATTTTCACGGCTTACCAGTATATCGGAATTTATGTGGTTTGAAGGATGACGCGTGTCAGGATTAGAGAGAAATCTTTAATAAAAACTTTAATTTTGGTCGAATGCGACGCTGCGAGTTAGATACGAGAGAGGAATGATGAGAAAAAAGAAGAGATTGTAAAGAACATGTTACGTTATGCTCATGTCTATGTTTTTCGATTTTTGTATTATGTTTTATGTTAATTAATGTTTGCTTTGTGTAATAGATTGAGGATCTGTTATAAATTTACACTCATCACTCTCAAAAAAGAACCAACGACAAGAATTATCACGAAGACGAATATTACAACGTTTACATCTGTAATGAGTTAAGGATTACGCTTATGAGTTTAAGAAATACGTTTCTCATTCGAAATCATAATTGCATACTAAAATAAAAGCATATGGACACTCTAAAGAATTTCCTTTTGTTGGGAATCCTGATATTGTATCAATTAATAGGAAACTTATTAATTTCCCCTATTTCCATGCTGGAGATTTTGGATAAATAAACTGAAGGCAAGGATAGATTTGAATAAATTGTATAATAAGGATAGATTTTGGTAAATTTTAAACAAATTTTTTAATGTTTGAATGATATATCACAACTTTAATCTTAGCATCATATAGTAACAGATTACAATAAGCAACAAAATATGGGTTTGTTTTCAAGAATGATATTACAGAGTTTAAACCGCTTTAATGTCGGTTAAACGCAGAAACAATAATCTTATTAGGGTTCGTACAGATTTCCAAGAATTCTGAGAAGTTTTCCATGAGATATACAAATTTAAGTTACATTATTTATTTATTTTATTTTAAAATTTGTCTTTAATTAAAATTGCAATTAATTATGTATCTGCAACATTTTTCAATTACATTAATAAATAATCAAATGCCTTCAAGTTCCCAACTTGTCTAGTGGTCAGAGTACCTGACTGCGGATAGGGAGGTCCTGGTTCGGGCATGGATGTACTTTTTTTCTCTATCTATCCTGTCCTTCCCTTGTGTGAATGGTTGCCTTCCCTATAAACGGGTCCCTATAGCATATGTGTATTGAGGAAGTCGGACTCCACACCATACATGGTTCAGTTGGAAAAAATGGAGTAGCGCACCCCATATTGCCAATCTAGCTGGCACAAGAAGGGGGAAACAAACTTCAAAGAATTATATTTATAACAGAAAATATTTTATTGGAATAAACAATATTATTGGATTATTTTAGAGTTTTTAAACACCTTCAATAGATTCTTATCTATTTATTTATTGTGTATTTCAAGATGTCTGTAACAACTTTTTATGACTTTTCCTCTCAGTGATTATTTAATAATAACAATTGTTAATTTTTCTTCTGTTACTTTTAAATTCTTTTAAAAATATACAATTTCATATCCGTATTTATAGGCCTTTCTATTTCTTTAATCATTCAATGATTTTCACATTTTTTGGTAGTTTATATATATACACTCACACATAGCTTTTCCAGAAGGTATTGAAAACAAACTTTCCCCCAAGAATCTTATATAATTTATTTCATAGCCAAACGAATTCATCCCGATTCTCTGAAACTATACGCAATTTTCATCAAGGAAAATATGAAAAATATAGTTTAACTAAAAAAAATTTATATTAATTATTAGTATTCAGTGAAATTTATTCAATATAAATAAAACTGAAACAAATTGAAAAATAATCAATTAAAATCGCCTGCCTGATTACAGAATGCGACGATGTTGTTGGTGATAATTTCACATCACATTCAAAAATTCAAATACCGCGCCTAGTTTTGACTAAACTGGATTATTGTAAAATTATGTCGCTGAACTGAATTTTTATTTTTATAATTAGTTATGAATTAAAATTTATTATTATACAACAATCTTTTGTCGATCATACCACCATCTAGTAGCAACATTAAAAGCTAATATTTAATTAGATTTTCGAAAAATTGTATTGAAAATTTTAACATATTAAAACAAATATATACTGTGGTGGCCACAGTTGTGGATAGTTTTGGAAATTTTTATGTTTTGAACTTTGTATGCTTATAGAAAGCGTTACGTTTCACAAAATGCAAACTTGTATATATTATTATTATATTTTTTTTAAGAGAAGTTATTACTGATTTCAATACAAAACACAAAATTCAACTATTTGCAATACAAAAAAAAAAGTTAAACAATAATAGTTATCGATATACTTTAGATAGTGATGATTGCAGTGAGTTATCAGTAATTAGTAGAGTACCCTTCATTTTTGATTACAGCTTCACATCAACATTTCATTGAGCTGACAAGAGTTTTAAGCTCTTCTTTCGTTATTACAGGATGCCAGGAAACAATTATAACCTCAATTAGTTCCCTTTAATTTGATGGGTGCCTCATTCTGACAAGAGTTTTCAAACAGTGAAACAAATTTTCGATAGGATTGAGGTCAGGACTGTTTCCTGGCCATGACAACAATTTAATGCTCTTTGTACGAAACCACACTTTCAATATTTTGGCCGTGTGGCAAGGAGCAGAATCCTGCTGAAAAATAAACGAAGCATTGTTAAAAAAGAGATTTCTGATGGAAGGTAGAAGTTTTGGTTCTAGAATAGTGGGAATGTATTTTCTGGCATTCAGTGTTCCATCGATGACATGAAGGTGACCAATACCATCTGCTGACATGCATGACCAAATCATAACACTAATGGGTTCTTCACAGTTGCTTGAATGCAGTCAGGATGCTGCTCTTCTCCTATTCTACGGCTTACATATTTTCGCCTATCACTACCGAATAACGATAGCTTAGTTTCATCACTCCATATAATTTGTGACCACTGCTCATCTGTCTAAATAATGTGTTCCTTTGCCTACTCTAGTCTTTTGTTTTCGTTGCTGAAAATTAAGATAAGGCTGTTTTCGTGGAATTCTAACTTTCAGTCCAACATCTGTTAATCTTCTCCTGATTGTTCTTGGACTGACAGAAATACCAGCACCATTTAGATCACTTCTGATGGCCGCTGATGACATTTTTCTATCTTGGAGACATAGTCTTTTTATTCTTCTGTCATGAATAGATGTGGTGTACCTTTTTCAGTCTTTTCTTTTTTGTTTTTTATTGAATTTGTCTCCTGATATCGTAAGCAAAACTTTCGGACTCCAGATGCACTCACTGGACTACCCACCTGTCTTGCAATTTCAGCATAGGAAAGACCACTTTCTCATAACACAATAATATTACACTTCTATCTAGGTGTTCAATCTACTCTTTTATTTGATGTCATTGCTTCTTGACTAAATATGAAATTTTCTACAGAACAAAGCAAAATAATGAATTGTTTCAAGTGTAAACATGATGTCAGCTTCTACTGGTAGTTACTAACATTTGATTGGTTCTCAAAACAAGAACAGTGATTGGCCAGGAAAGCTAGATATTGCAAACTATTTCATAACTGTGAATTTTGTGTTTTGCATTGAATTCAGTAATAAATTCTCTTGAAAATGATGTATACAAGTTTGCATTTTGCGAAACGTAACATTTTCTATAAGCATACAGAGTTCAAAAACATAAAAGTTTCCAAAAGTGTCCAGAATTTTGGTCACCACTATATATATATATATATATATATATATATATATATATATATATATATATATATATATATATATATATATATATATATATATATATATATATATCAAGGTTAAATAAAAACTGCAGGAGTAATTCACGTTTTTCAAGGAGTCCAGGAGTCTTAAAGAAATTTGCGAATTCCAAGAGATTCTAGGAGTTATAGAAACCCTGTCTCGAAATAAGTATTGGAATTAGGGAAAATTACATTGTTAATTTCTTTTATAGTTGATTTTTTTCAAGAAAAGAAGCTATGACATACAATTTACTTTATCATGTTTCATACATATATTAGCAATAAATTCAGTTAATCATTCTATATGACTACCATTAGAACATCAAGTTATATTCCTATTACATTTTAAGAAAAATATTTTAGAACTTCGTCATTTTTTATATACTAAATCAACCAAATTACAATTATTAATTTTTTCAGTTTGAGGATATGCAAATTTAATAGATTAATAAAAGCTAGCTTCTAAATTAAAATAGAATGCGCTCCAAATTTTAGTTTGATACCAAGAATAGCTAATGTTTCTGCGTATAACATTTGCTTCAGGCATATTTCTACACATAATATATTTCGTAAACGAATTCAGTCTTACAAATTCATCAAATTCAACAAGTAAAGTCGAAAGTGACAATAAAATAAACGTTTACCCTCCAATTGATCGTTTTTGGTTAAATATAATACAAATTATTTAACTTTTTGTAAATTTATTATTTGTGTATTTGTTATATTATATTGATAAATATTTCTTTAAAATAAAAATATTAATTTTAGAATTCAGTATTTTCATCAGAATTCTAGCATTTAATTTTTTTTATATTTAATACATATTAAGATTAGTATAAAAGTAGCTCACCTCCAATGGTTTTTTGCCGTTGGTTTCTACTTTAACTGTCTTAAAATACCATCTCCGAACAAATGGACTAAAGTAAATTGCATCTACTTCTTTATATTCTGTACAGAAACCTGTAAATGTTTAATATTTTTTAAGTATAAAAGGTTATTTTGCATTAGGTTATGTTAATAAAAACTGTTTTTCAAAAAAAAATTTTATCCTGAAAAAATGTTTTATGACACTAATTTTGAAGAAACACCCTACTATTATGGACTTTTACATTATCAATAATTGCTACGAGGGTCACTCTGAAATTTTTGAAATACAACTAGGTTTTTAAAGTTATACTTACAAAATTTTAGGCTTGTTTAAAATAGTCTCCTCCAGGATCAATGCACTTTTGAAGATGGATTTTCCACATATCAAATGCCTCGAGCCATTCATTTCTTGGAATAGATGAAAAATATGCATTTTATAGCCACATCAATCTCTTCTTCTGAATGAAAACGACATCCACATAAGTTCTTTTTTATATTAAAGAATAAGCAAAAGTCGCAAATAAATGCCTCGAGCCATTCATTTCTTGGAATAGATGAAAAATATGCATTTTATAGCCACATCAATCTTTTCTTCTGAATGAAAACGACATCCACATAAGTTCTTTTTTATATTAAAGAATAACCAAAAGTCGCACATAGCTAGATCAGGTGAATATGGCGGATGTTCGATCACTTCAATTTGTTTTTGTTTAAGAAACTCAACTGTTAATCCGGCTGTATGTGAAGATGCATTAGTCATTGTGAAGCATTAGTCCCTTAACATTCAGTTCTTGTAGAATTTCTGGAAGACACTTAGTGATATACCAATTTGCTGCTACTGTCTTCTGTCCTTCCAACTTAATGGCTTTGACCAATCCCGTACTTCTGAAGAAAACGGCATACATCACTTTTTTCAGTGTGCGTTGTTTTTTCACCATTGTCGGCGTTTGATCATCTTCAAAAACCCATACTTTGCTTTCTTGACGTGTTGCAACGTCAAAAAACGATATCTACGTTTCATCACCTGTTACAGTTTTAGAAATGATGCGGTGGCCACCATCATTTAGCAATTTAGGAGTTTCTTTACTGATTCTGACACACTTTTCTTTTTGGTGCTCAGTTAGATTATTGGGGAATCCAACGGCAAACTACTTTTTTCATACGTAATTCTTTATGAATGATTTTGTGTATGGCTGCAGATCCAATGTTAAGTTCCTTCTGTATCATTTAATAGGTACAGCGATTATCATTCATTAACGTTTTTTGGTATGGCAGACACATTATCCTGGATTACTGCCGACGGTGGCCGTCCTGTGTGTTCTTCATCCTGAAGAAAACTGCGACCTCTTCTAAATTCTCTAAACCATCTGAATACAGTAGCACGAGCTGGAGATTCATCACCAAATGCTAATTGCAACCATTGAATGCAATTTTCTTGATTTAATTCTGCTTTAAAACCGTAGAAAATCATAGTGCGAAAACGTTCTCGCGTCAACTCCATTTTCTCTTTTGTTTAAAATTTATTCTACCCTAAATAAGTTGAAGTAAGTCAGAAAAAAATCGTGTTCTGAGTTAAAATGCTTTGTATTTTAAAATTAAACCGTTATTTTTATTTTGTAAATTCTTGTCTGCGCGTATCTCAAAAATTTCAGAGTAACCCTCGTATACATCGAAATATTTATAAAATGTATAAAACTGTAAAAATCTAACAGTTGTCGACTTTTTTAAAAGAAAAATAGTAACATTTAAAAAAAATTATAAAATTTAAAATTAGAAAAAAATTAATGATATTATTAGAAAATTGTAATTTATCTAAAAATTACAATGCATTTCATATTTGAAATTTATCAAGATATTTGTATTAGAATATTTTCATCGTTATACTTAGGTAAACATTTTTTACAATTTTTAATTGGAAAATCTATTTTTTATATTGACATTATTTAGTTTTTATTGTTTTTAAATTAGTCATTCCACGAGATATTATATATTTCAACAAATTTACTAAATTCAAAATTACCATTAATACATTTCTTAAAGATTAAAAATTTAATTTCTGATTTTTAATATTCATATTGATACGTTCAGCAAATGCGATGAGTTATTCGGGAAAATTCATCTTATAAACTTTTCTAACAAGCATTCAAAATTGAAAAAAGTAAGATTAGATTTATTTGTTGAGAAGTAATCAGAGGAACTACTTTAAAAGCTTAATTGTTTTTTGCAGAGAGGGTATATATGCCTTTTGATTTTCCTAAAATAATCTATTAAAAATTCTATATTTTCAACATAATATAATGGAAAATATTAAGAAATTTTGAATATTTATAATATATTACATTAAAATAATTACATTTTTATGTGTAATAAAAGAAAATATCTTATAGTAATATTAGCTTATCTTTATATAATACATTGTTTATTTCATTAAAATATGTACTGTAAACTCGAGGTGTTTTGATTGGGTAAAGCAATAGCAAAAAGAATATAAATTCTAAGCCAGATCTACAGAATGATACCTCATTATTCACTAATTACTTGTTATCTTTCTCTGCAGATGGGTTGTTGTTTTGAGAGAAGAGAGCCAGCTCAGGTGTCGATTACTCACTTGACCGTGGCTTAAAATTGCGAAACAGCAGATTGTGTTTTAGTGGCGTTTCTGCTAGCAGAAATAGGCGTCAAAAGTGGCATTTCAAACAAACTGCCAATTTTTAAATAATCATAAAGTTCAATATCTTGGAGAAATGAGAATCCACAAATTAATATTTGATTAATAATTTGTTCAATAGAGTCCCTTTAAGCTTTCATAATAATTTTAATTTAACTCTTGTTGAGGTTAAGATATGAATAGTATAATATTTATATCTTTGCAGTGTCACAAGACCAAGGATTAATTAATTATTCCGTAATAATTAATAATTTCGGCAATAATTTTAACGTTATCTTTGTATACACTTGAATTATGAAAGAAATAAAGTTTTTTTTAAATTTTAGTATAATGCATTTCTCCACTAGTTTCATTGCTGTTCACAAGTTTGAAAGGCTTGCTTATATTTGCTTAACTT